>MBAC02003569.1:0-14939 GCA_001712635.2 Nothophytophthora sp. Chile5 | reverse complement strand
TATTCTCGGCGGCCAGCGAAGGGGCTCGTGCGGAACGAAGAGAAGAACTGCAGCGGACGGACCCCTCGCGGGAAGGCAGGCTGCCGAGCAGTATAATACGTGGAACTACTACTTCAAGGGCCACTCGAGTGCGCGGCGACCGCGGAAGCCGTGGCGCACTGCGAGAATGGCTTGGATCGAGCGTGTGTGTGGAAAATAGAGTGCTCCGGCTGCGGCTTGGGCCGTCTTCGTCGCCAACGGAAGCGCGTGCGAGCATTGCGAGAGAGCGCAGGTCGGTAGTGGTATCAGGGAGTTTCCTATTGTATCCCCGCCGCGGCGCGCAGTTTATAAGCAAGTTTATAAGTACAAAGAACAAGTTTGAAACATTGGACGGCGACGGAGGCTGACCACCGCGGCAAGGCTGCAGCTAAGTAGCAGCAGCCTGCGGCGCACGGGCACGAATGCTACGCAAAAGATATGCCGCCGCGAAGCCCAACTGCAGGTTGGCTGTAGCTAGCTGCTCCTCTTGCTGAAGCGAAAGGTAGTCGCGCAGCGAACGGGTGAGGCCAGCACTCCGCTGTCTATACTTGGCAGTTGACACGTGCGTCCACTGCAACTCCGGGTGATTTGGTCTGACGACGCCATGTTGCCAACGACGCAGCATCGGCGCGAGCTTACATCTTCACAAAGCGACGGCGTGGGCAGCGTGGAGGGGCGTGTCTTGGCTGCATGTAGCACAATCCATTCGTCATTTGCGCAGTCTGGGGGCGTCCGCCTCCGAGGACCAGACGACCGCCCCCCGACGCGGGAACTGGAGGGAGAGGGCCACGCTCAAAGGGCGGCTCGTCCTTGCGCGTGGAACGGGCTGGCTGTTGCACTCGTTCTGCTGACGTATGGAATGATACTCACGGTCCATGCAACCAGCAGATGGGGGGACCGCCCTCAACTTGCACATAAACCGCGAAGGGCAACGGCGGGCTGGCTATGTGCGTGCCGCCTGAGTGTACCGTCACGAGGAATGGAGGAATCGAAATCGAGGCCTCCTATTTTTCGAAATCGAAATTACGGCGCAAAACACGACGCAAAGAACGCCGTAAAAAACTGCAAAACAGAAAAAGAGAAAAGAGAGAGAGAGGTGGAGCTGTATCTGCGATATCAGAGCCAAGAAAAGAAGAAAAGCGGATTTTTCAACGTTGAGGCAAGGCAAGGCAAAGCGCGAGTCTTCAAGGTTTAGGCTTCCGACCACCAAAATGAGAGAGAAGATCGTTTGGCAAAAACAGTTTGGCACCAAACAACCGCTTTGCTTGATGCGAGAGCGAGCAGGTTAACAGTTCGGGTTCTTTTCGTAAAGATGCCAGATACCACTCTTCAGCCGTTTTCTGGTGTGCGAAAATACGAATTTCAACAGACACGTCTTTGGCAACCGGCGCGCTCGATGCATTTGGCCAGTCACGCGCTTCGATCAGCTTGGAACCGGGAGCTTCGTATGCTTTGATCCAGTCGTCATCAATGGGCCAATCGCAGCGCATTCCCTGAACTAACTAGAGCGACTTAGTATCCTCGTTTTCTCTTGTTGAAGAATGAAAAATCTTTTTTGAGGCACAGGGGGCCAAACGTGCACCAAGAAACCTCATTTCATGGCTTTTTGAGGTTTCTTGGTGCACGATCGCGTTTCCGGTGGCTGCCAGACACTGGTGGACATTGTGCAGGGGCAGTACCACGCTCCACCCGCTCTCGCCAAAAACCCTCAACGTTGACGTTGACGTTGCCTCCCGGTTGGCTTCTTTCGCTCCAAATGATATGGATATCGGCCAGAGAGCATTCTGACGCTCTCTGAGGAGGAGGCGATTGGTTGTTGCCGTTCCCTTTCGCAGTGGAGCAGATCTTGAGAAACGAAACATTCGAACACAAACAAACTGCCACGGAACCTGCAAAGCGCGCACGTACCAACGCTGGTATTAATACGTGTACATCACTTGTGCAGTTCGTTGGCAGAAATGGGTAAGTAGACGGTAGGCTTCTACGACCAACGATTGGAGCGGACAAAGGATCGAACTGGGCGGCCGAAAGGGTCAGCTGGCGGCATATGCACGCCAGCCAACTTGACCGTCAAGCCATCGCCTTCGGCACAGGTGTGCTGATACAAAAACCGGTACATGCCGGCCAGAAAAAGCCGCCCATCCAAAATAGCGAACCAGTACTTAATTAAGAATAATCTGGTCACATGTGCAAAACATATTTTCGCGCAAATCACGATTTGTTTAACTCGTATTTTCTCGCAATTAGGAAGTGGCACTTCTGCTTGACTCGATACTCGAGTGTAGTAAACAAAGCCCAAAGAGATGGAATCCTTTCTGCGATAGCATGTGGAGGCTAGCCTCGTTTGCTTTCGTGGATATCGCATCACTTGTCATCATGAGGTACTTTTTGCGCCGGGTTGCCCCACGTTCTCTATCGAAAAGTACATTGCTCTGTCGCACACGAAAGAAGAGCCTTCAGCCATCCAGCCATCATCCTCGCCCACAACCAAACGGTATCAGAGCTCGTGCTCGTCCAGCCATTCTCAGCTTGGGAATCCCCAAGCGACGACGAAACGGTATCAGGGTGTGCTCTGAACCCGCTACAAGTGCATGCAAAGTAGAAGTTACGTCAACGATTGTTGAAGAACTTCCAGGTATTTCGGAGTCTTTCTGGCAACAGAAGGTGCTGCGCCAACGTGACTGTCGTTTGCTGGTACTATACAAGTACTTGTGATGTCACCTTTGTGAGGCCGAGCCAACGTGGTGACGGCCCAACCCATTGCGCATCGCTTCAAGTAACCGCAAAAGCCAACATAACGGTGCAAGCATGAGCTTTTCCCTTCCACGATGCCAATAGCGAAAAATCAACAACAACTTTTATTGCAAACTGCTGTTGGGTTAATAATAATCATGTTCCCGAACTTTTCTATTTTAATGAAATCGTTTTTCAATTTATATATGTTGTATATTATCCCAGGTTTGAACGCCGACATTATCATAAACTCATACCATAAATTATAAGTTTAGAGGGCAAATCAGCGTACCGCACAAATCCGGTAACAAGCGTAAACATGATTGAGCCGCGAAATCCTGGGAACCAAATAAAATACCGGTTTCATCACCTCTCTTGTTTGCTGGGCGGTTCGATCGAGACGCAATGGTCGGTGGAGGCCTTGGCCTGCTTCCCTGGGTTGACGGCGTCCGTACTAACGCGTCTGCGTCTCCCCCTCGTGGTCGTGTATCACGTCGACCCTGTGCAGGCAGCAGACCGGTTCAACGTCAACCGGCAGTGGGAGCATTTGCAGGCCAAGTATGTGGGCACGGGCCACGCCGACACCACGAAATTGTACGTAACTTTCATTCCGCGATCGCGTTTTAGCTCGCTAGGCCAGTAAAGCTGTGTCTAACCCATGGCAACTGTGCTTCGCTGTGCCTCTCCGCAGTGAGTGGGCCGTGAACCAGCACCGTGACACGCTGGCGTCGCACTTGGGCCACTCGGACATGCTGGCGTTCTTCGCCGTGGCTGAGAACGAAGCCATCGGCCGCGTGCGTTACAACATGCTGGAGAAGATGCTGCAGCCCTGCGGTCCGCCGCCTCAGAAGGAGGAGGACTAGCATCGCTTTATCCGCTCTCGACGCCTCCTTATCTACATGTAATCGAAGCGGAATGCAAGCTCTTGCAGGACGCGATTGTGCATGTTGTTCGTAGTGTGGCGGCTTCTCTCGCTGTCTACCTAGACGCCTGGCGGCTATTGGACTTCCAGCTGGAGACGGACGAACGGACAGTGCATTGGTCGTCCTGTATGATCCGCTGTTCGAGGGACACGACGCCGTGGAGCTCCGTCAGTAAACTCGCCTTCTTGCGCAGCAGATCCGTCTCCGACATCTAGCAGCACAGCAACAGCAGCGTAAGTTTGAGCTTACGTGAGGAAAGCACGTGGCCACGTAGTGAGTGGACGTACAGTCTTCAGGGTGCTGGCATTGAGAACAGGAAGAGAGGAGCTGCTGAACAGTCGTAGACGATCCTGTTTGCGGTACACGTCCTTATAGAACGCCAGTTCTTGCGACGTCTCGGCGTGACCACGAGATGTCAAAGCCGTCGAGCTGGACGGCCGATCCTCCTCTGTGTCTTCCGTATTCACGATCGGTAGCCGTGGCACCGCAAGCCGATCCAGCGTCTTCTTGGACAGTTTGGCCGCCTGGGGCTTGCTCTTCCGTGCCGACCGCTGTCTGATGGCCGTCGATTCGACTGTTCCGGCGTTGGCGGCGAGGGCTACCGACCCGTTGTGCGTCTTCCACTGGGCGATCTTGGCGTTCAGCAGCAGCGCGTGGTCCTCCTGGATCTGCCGCAGCCGCTCGCGGTCCTTGTTTCGCTCGCGAGCGAACTGCTTCTCCAAGCCCTTGCTCTCCTGTTTGCTCCCCGCCTTCTGCAGCCGCTGCTTGCGCTGCTCCTCGGCTTGCAGCGCGTCCTGCACCGCGTGGATGTAGTACGCATTCTGTTTGGCGCGCATGAGCTGCAGCGCCATGGCCGTGGCTGCGTCTTCCATCGCCAGACCGCGGAGTAGCAATCATGTAGCCATCTCCAGCTAAAATTAACCCATTTGCAAATAATACCACCTCAGGGGGACAATTCTGGATGGATACGTTTACGAGAACAGCCAACGCAATCAGCACAGGACTGTGCCTGATGAAACCCTTGATCAAGTGTCGGTTCAGCTTCATATCGCTATGTCATTTGCGAATAGCTGCATACTGTTAAAGTATCCCTTGTGTCCCATCAACGTATCCCAATCATCGTCACCACCGGACAGACCCATACTCGCTCGACTCGACTGGCATCATGCGCTTCCGGCCGTGTATCGACATCCACGCTGGGGAGGTGAAGCAAATCGTGGGCTCTACGCTCACGGACGGGGAAGACGCCTCCCCCGTCACCAACTTCGTGTCTTCGCAGAGCGCTGGGGACTTTGCACGGTACGAAAACGAGAAAAGTGGCGCTTTTTACCGCCAAATGCCGTGCTTTACTGGTTCTGGTGTCGAACATGGCTCCAACAGGATGTACAAGGCGGACGGGTTGGTAGGCGGCCACGTCATCATGTTGGGCGCTTCCGAGCCGAACAAACAGGCGGCTCTACAGGCTCTTCACGCGTATCCGGGCGGCCTCCAAGTCGGCGGTAGGTGGATTTTAGCGCTATTATTGACGTGTGCAATGGATAAATGCCGCCAGAACTGACGTTGCTTGCGTGGAATAGGCGGCATTAATGCCGACAATTGCCAGTTCTACGTGGAGAACGGCGCGAGCCACGTGATCGTGACGTCCTACGTGTTCCGCGACGGTCAGATCGACTATACGCGGCTGGAAACGCTGAAACAGCTCGTTGGTAAACAGCATCTGGTGCTGGACCTGAGCTGCCGGAAGAAGCCGGAAGACGACAAGTTCTACGTCATGACGGACCGCTGGCAGAAGTTCACGACCACGGCCATCGAGTGCGGCTTCTCATGGGTTATCGCGAGGTATACGTTGGTGGGTTTCTGACTCAGCTGCTAATGATTTGCGCTCTGTCATTGTATACAGCGAGGCGCTGTTCCATCGCATTGCAGCCTACTGTGACGAATTCCTGGTTCACGCTGTGGATGTCGAAGGCAAGCGCTGCGGGATCCAGGTACAAAGTGTGAGAGGGTTGATGGGGATCGTTATGCGTTGTTCGCATTGTGATCGTTTCCACTGATGTATACGCGACGGATGTATACAGCAAGAGCTCGTGGAGTTGCTGGCGAAATGGAGTCCACTCCCAGTCACGTATGCTGGCGGTGCTAGCTCTCTGGTATGTATACGTTCGTTTGGTCTATCAACCCAGCCTGGACTCGATGGCTGATTGTCCGTGGGGGTTCTTGGGTATGCACTCTACGACTTCAGGATGACTTGGACTTCGTGGAGCGCATTGGTCTCGGCAAGGTATACAGCGCTCAACGTAGATCTGCCAGGGGTATTTCGTGCGCCATACTGACAGATATACATGTACTATACGCCACCTGCTGCTACGAAGGTGGATCTGTCGATCGGCAGCGCGCTGGACGTCTTTGGCGGCGACATCCGCTACGAAGACGTGGTGGCCTGGGACAAGAAGAGGGTCGAGAGCACCAGCTAGAGTCGGGGATCAGCAGAATTGCTGTATCCCTCGCAGAAAGCGGTTCGCTTGCATTTCATGGGGCACCTCCGCAGACAAGAGAGTTTGCAACGTTTCTCTTAACGCATAAGAAGGGAATTGGCTGAAACCTCACCGTTGGGATCCGGTGCGTTCATTTCGAAACGAGCCGTCTTCAGGTCCACTCTGCAGGGCTCCAGCAGCGAAATATATTATCAATGACTTCGAGACAGACACTTCAACTAGCGATGACTGCAGTACGCGACGCTGGGAAGTCCGTGGTGCTGTGGTGCGTCTTGTCCGGTGTGGATACTCAGGACTTGAGGGTTGAGTGCACAGTTCACAGCGACAGCGAGGTCGCCGAACAAGAGCTGGGGATGGGGACTGGGGATGAAGGGAGGCCTTCGAGGACGAATCGCTGGTTTCGAGCGACTTGACGCCGCCCAAGAACTGCCAGGAGCTGAACAGCCAGTCGCTGCTGTGGAAATGGCCAGCCAACTTGACAATGTGGCTCCCGTACACCTGTCAGCTCCGAACAAGCTGCGAGGTCCTTGAAGTATGAGGAATCCGAGAGTTTTGCTATGCTCAAGGAGGAAAACAAAGGCCGCCACCGTGCTGCTGAGACGCGCAGTCGCCTCCAAGCTACTCAATATACCTAGCCACATGCACCTAGCGGCAATATCGGCACGTGTCCAGCCTGTTGGTCATGCCGACGGAGATCACTAACCCCTGCAGCAAACTGCCGATTTTCTTCTCTAAATCGCCGTTTCACTAATATTGCGTTAGTGATCCGCGGCGTCTTCAAAGTCACTCTCCTCCTTGTCAACTTGGGCTTCCGTCTCCAGGCTTGTTGCTTCAATTTCGACTGGATAGACAACAGCAGGACCTTCGCCATACAGTTCGTTGCTTGTTGAAGCAGCAACTGCGTCGGAAAGAGGCTCACCGGCCTCAATCATCGCCAACTCCACTGGCGAAGCCCCTCCGTCTCCTTCACCGATCGTGGCCTCGGCAACAGCTTGCGCGGCGATCTGCAGCGCCTCCTTGAGCGTCGCGATCTCATCCTTATAACCACGTAATAGCTGCTCCAGACCTTCTCGTGACTCGTACTCGCGCTTGAGCGATTCTCGTGCCGCATCTTTCTGCATCCGAAGGTGGAGCAGTCTCTGCAGATACACGATCATACGCAAACAGCTTAGTGATCGTCACTAAAATGGAACAAGAAGAGAGGTAGCAGCAAAAGTTTACCACTTGCTCCTGCTCGAGAAGCAGCCGCGTGTCGTCATGCGCCCTTCGCTCTCGATCCAGCAGCCTTCGGACCAGACGCATGACCCGCCAAACCCGCAGGATGCCAAACAAGCGCACCACTACCGACCATAAATACAAGAATTAGACCCGCTTAGTACTAGCGATCAGGTTCTGGTAGACAAGACGTCGGCCTACCTTTGGTCTGAGCATAGAGCTCCACTGCAAGAGACGTGGCCACGACTGCCATGTCCAGTATATAGCCCGCATGCGTGAAGAACTTGCGTCGGAACACCATTGCCAGTACAGCCAGTTCAATCAGGAAGAGGAAGAGCGTGAAGCCCGTGAAGGACTCCAGCAGTCGAGCCGCCACTCTCGTCAGCAATGACGCAGACAGTTCAGCTCCCGCTTTGCTGTTATTGAGCTGCTGAAGCGCAATTTCCACGTCCCGGCGGTCGCGGAGATGCATTTCCACGGCCGTGAGACACACGTCCAATGCGATGAGCAAGATCATGGCCATCTGCGCTTCGGTGGTCTCGATTATAGCGCCCAACGGATCGCGAAAGACTGGCGATTCGGCATTCTCCTCCCCCTCGTCTTCTCGATGTCGATTGCCCTTCGTTCCGCCAGTTCTATTGACGCTTTGGCCGCTGTCCTCGAGTCGATCGAGCTGCTTCTGTTTCCAACGGACCGAGGAACCTCCAGTGCTGCTGCTGCTACTGCGAGTACTGACTGTGGACTCGGCGTCGCTGTTGCTCACCATACGCGCCCCTGTCTTGGGTGTGTGGAGCTCCGTGGCGGCGGCCGGTGGCTTGCGACGTAGCGCCTTGCGCTTCTCCATGGCGGACGGGATCCGGTGCGTTGATACAGCAAAATGACGAAAGGGCGTGGAGCGATCTGTGTGTTCTTATAAAGAGACGTCTTTTTGACCGCATGACGATACCGGTATTTTAATTTGGAGGAAAGTTAATGCTAAACTTTTGCGGGGTGCATGGTAAATATCGGCTGGACGGCATAATCAAGCGGGCCCCATAATCCACGTGATGATGATGTTATGCTGGAATCCGTTGCTCGTACTTGCCCTCCATCAGATTTCTCTACCTGACCGCAGCATTCGCTAAAGTTGAAGCGCAGGTCACTTCAGAAACACAGCAGCTGCTGATTTACAACTTCAGAACCACAATGGACGAGGCCACAGCTTTCCAGATCGCCACCTCCGTTCTCGTTCGCATCCAGACGATGGTCGCGGACTCGCCGCTGCCTCCGGAAACTCCGAGCCAACTCCTCCCTAGCAGTTCGCCATCCATAGCGCCCTCTGCCAATCCGAACAGATCATCACAATGGAAGCCGTGCGTAGTGGACGGCTGCCAACGGAGGTCGCTGTCCAATAGCCGATGCAGCGCGCATGGCGGCGGCAAGCGGTGTCAAGTGGCTGACTGTGCGAAAGGCGCTGTCAAGAGTGGACTGTGTCGAGCGCATGGAGGTGGCAAGCGATGCCAAGTGGTTGGCTGCTTGAAGAGCTCGCAAGGCGGAACTGGCCTTTGCTGTGCGCATGGCGGCGGCAGGCGATGCGAGATGGATGGCTGTACGAAACGATCGGCAGGAGGCGGTCTGTGTATCTCTCATGGAGGCGGCAAGCGATGCCAAGCGACAGGATGCGATAAAGGCGCGGCGACCGGTGGTTTCTGTGCCGCGCACGGTGGTGGGAAGCGATGCCAACGCGTTGGCTGCAGCAAGAGTTCTCAGGGCGGTGGCTTTTGTATCGCACATGGTGGCGGGAAACGCTGCGAAGTGGATGGCTGCACGAGGTTCTCACAAGGTGGAGGTGGCTATTGCATTGGCCACGGTGGCGGGAGGAGATGCCAAGTGGCAGGGTGTGAGAGGAGCGCTCTTCAGGGAGGTATGTGCTCTGCTCATGGCGGTGGGAAGCGGTGTATAGTGACTGGCTGTGTGAAAGGCGCAGTTGGAGGCGGTCTGTGCAAAACGCATGGCGGTGGGAAGCGATGTCAAGTGGACGGCTGCAGCAAGAGCTCTCAAGGAGCTAGCGAACTTTGCGTCGCGCATGGCGGTGGGAAACGTTGCAGTGTGGGTGGATGTACGAGAAGCTCGCAAGGAGGAACTGGGTTTTGCATCGCACATGGAGGTGGGAAGCGATGTCAGGTGGAAGGTTGCGAGAAGAGTGCACGAGGAGGAGGCACTTGCTGGAGGCATCGTGGTGTGCATGGCCAAGAGCACGTAGACGAGACACAGCAGTCCTCTTCGGAATAATCCCAGAGATTTAGAGGTCGATAGCAGATGGCAGTCGAACTTCATCCATGCAGCACTTCAACAAAGTATCTGCGGCGCTTCGGATGGCAATAGATGCTGGTGGGCTGTTTATTTGTCACCTTCTGGCTTAACATATCGTTCGATAAAACATATCAAACCTGCTTCTTGGTCTTCATCGCGTGCAACCGTTTGTATGTGACGCGAATGTTGTTCTTGTCCGACTGGGTCAACATTCACATCTGCTTGTACGCGATAGATTTTTCCAGATTATAACAGATTTCGGGTTTTCTGTCCTTGAATAAGGTTTCGCCACCCTGTCTAAAATTGGCGCGGCTCAAAACCGCTTTGGCGCGGAAACCAGGCGAGAGTGAAGGTCTAGAGGGGAATTTCACTTGCTGGACGAGAGACGAAGCGCAAGGGAAACGAAAAGAAAGCGCGCGCGCACTCGGAGCGCAGGAACTCGCGCGCTCTTCACGGCGCCGCTGCTGCGATCACGCCGGCCGCGCGGGTGTCACGAGACCAAAAGCCGCTGCTGTCCTTTGCTGTTGCATCGTACGTCCTCTCCTCTGGTTCAGGAAGGAGAACGGCGTTGGACGAACAGCTAGCACTCATTTCCCGCGCATTTTCCTGCTGATAGAAGACACACGATGGCGACGAACGACGAGAGTGGGAGAAACGGCGGTGATAGCGCTGGTAACGCGACTGCTCGCCCTGCAGCTCCTGGTGCGTTAGCTTCAGGGTTGGTGGTGAATCCGACCGGTAGTGGCGGGAGCAAGCCGCTGGTGACGTCGCGGTCGGCTGAGGAAGTGCGTCGCAACCGCCTCAGCTTGGATAAAGCCACCATGAAAAACGCGAAAACGGCGTCGCGGTCGGCTGAAGACGTGCGTCGCAACCGCCTCAACATGGAGAAGATGATCATGAAGAATGTGAAGGCGTCATCGCGGCCCAGCACGAAGAATCGCGCCCAACAGATTATGGAACTGGCCTTGAAGAAGAAGAGACAGCAACAAGGAGATGAAGAGGGCGCAGATGATGTGGAGCGTGGCGCAAAGAGGAAGAAAACGTCGCCGCCGCATGGAGATGCAGACGCAAGGGCTGCCGTCATTGCCGGCATTTTATCGCCTGGACGCCGGCCCACTAGCAGTAGTGCAATGTCCGCCTCTGCTGCAACATTTGCGAGCCCAACTCGCGGCTATCATCCGCACCAGCGAAGCCCTATCATGGCACTGTCGAGTCCTGCTCGCGCGCGAACGATGTTCGGGTCTGCCCCGCTGCACCTTGCGAGTCCTGTACGTCCGCCGCGCAGCTCCAGGATGGCGAGTCCGAAGTGCCCTACTCGTAGTGGTAACGTAGCGAGCCCGCTACGCCGCAACGAGTTCCTGACGAGTCCTCTGCGTCACCGTGCGTCGGCATCCCCCAAAAGGCCGTTGGTGTTCGAGGAGAGCAGCAGCGCAGCTTCGGCAGACGTTGCTGCTCCGCCCAGTCTCATCAATGGCCACCCACCGTTGCTTTCGTCGGTGCTGGACCAGATTGAGGTCGCTCCTGCGGCTAAGGCGGCGAAGGTTGCCAGGTCTTCCAAGTCTCCGTTCCAGTCGTTCCAAGCCAAGTTCAATAAGTCGCCTGCGCGCGTTGGACAACCAATCACGACGAGCAGCAGCAGCTCGCAACAGCGGGAATCCGGATCTGCACCGTCTTCTACGCGAAGTGGCCCCATGATGGTCGATCTGTCGCATTCAGATGGAGCCACTACACCAAGCCCCGCGGCCATTTCTGCTTCCACTGCTGTGCCGCCACCTTCAGCTTCGGTTTCCAATGGTGTCTCTGAACCTTCAGCTCCGACTTCCACAATTGCGCCAATATCATCCACTTCGGATTCGTTGGCGCTGGTGGTGACGCCACCTCCCAAGCCTGCTCGCAAGTTGTTTCAAGCACGTCCTGTTGTGGCTCAAAAGTCGCTCTGTTTTTCGACCGAGGGCGTCGCCACGTCGGTGGACGTGACACCTGACGGTGAAATTGTGGTGGTGGGCTTTACTGACGGCTCAGTGCGGCTCTACGAGATGGACAGCAGCGTACCCAGTGACCGTCATGGATATTTACTGGGTCACATCGATGAAAGATCATCTCGGGACTTAGCGACCGTCCACTTGCGGGTGAAGATTTCGCCCGATGGCCGCTACGTCTTTGTGGGCTGCCGACAGGGTCCGCGCGTGGTGATGAGCATCAATTTGCATCATTACCGCAACGAGAAGGGTTCGTTTGTGGTTGCACCGCTCCTTTATTTGGTCGCTGCGGCTAATGGTGTCATGGAGAAGCTAACGATTGTGTTGGGTTTGATCGTTTTATACGCGGCTTGCAGACGGCGACGATGACGATTTCCAGCAATTCCAAAAGTACTTCTACTGCAACCCCAGACTCCGGGTAAATGCGATGCTAAAGCGGCATGATAAGCGCGTGCGCGTCTTTGTGTTGCTGATACATCACTGTCCGATTGTTTTGGCAGGGATTTGCCGATGCGACCACATGCGTGCCACCCACCACTACCCCACAACAAGAAACGGAAGAGCCATCCGACAAACGGTATGTACTCCGTGAAGTAATAGCAACTGCTTTGATCTGCTCAAGGAAGGAGATGAGTGCTCATCTTGACTTGTGGTTTGCACATGTATGTTGCAACTATCAGGTTTGCGTATTACCTGCTCTCTGGTTTGGGGGTCGGCACGCTGAATTTATCGCGTTTTGTCGAGGGGACACAAAAGCGAAAACCCGCCTTGCACCATTTGCAAGCGTTTGCTTCGGGAAGCCACACCGCGATGATCGCGGCGTTTTTGCCGTCAAGCGCTTCTCCTGGGGCATTGGCCATTGCTGCGATCTCGACAGAGAAAAATCTCCGCGTGTGGCCTCTGGCATATAAAAGGGCATCGCCTAGCACTGGAGCAGATGACAACGACGACCCGGCTACTGATATTGCCAAATCTGATGGCTTGGGAGGCGTCCACACGGTGACAACGCACTTCAACGTACCGAACACAACGGATATCTTCGCCATTCACGGGCAGTTCGCGTATGGCATTTCTCTCATGGGCGAGGCGTACCGCATCCGCCTCCCAGACGCGGGGAACATGTCTAGCAGCTCAGGCGATCTCCTGCCTCGTCAAGCCTTCGAGTTGGAGAAGCTGGATAGCGGGGGCAGTGGCAAGTCGCGCCGGTCCAACATTATGCTGGAATCAATAGCTGCGAGCGACGATGGAAAGGTTGCCGTCGCTGTGTCTTCAGAGGGAATCTTCTACTACTCAAACCAGCTTCCAGAGGTCATGAGTGAGGTGGCGATACTACGCATCATCGGCAAAAATGCGTCGGAGAACATGCAGTTCAAGGCCCCCATGAAGGTGTACACGCCGGTAATTTCGTCGAACGGCAAAACGCCACCGAAGAGTGGAGAGGCTATGATGGTTGTGGTGTCGAATCCGAGGGACGATGACGGCGATGCAGGCCCTGGATACTTCAACGTGGATCCGACCGAGGTGTTTGCGTCGCGGTGGATGGTGCCGAGTCGTGGTACGAACTGCTGGGTGTGTGGAGTGCGCAACGTGAGCCACTGGGCGGCCGCGCTGGAACCAAAGAAGAAGACAATTAGTGCTGCGGAAGTATCAGCTGAGAAGAAGGCGAAAGCGAAGGCGAAAGCGAAGGCTAAGATGCGGCGAGAGCGTGCCTTGCAGCGAGCAGAGAATTCCGCCGAGCGTCAGTCCAGCAGTGATCGCGCATCCAATCCAGAAACCCCACGCCACGTGCGGTCCAAACCAGCGCCGCAGTCGACTTCAAAGAAGGGGTCTGCCCAGAAAAAGCGTCTTACACCGCCAAGTGCAGCCCATGCTGCCAGCACTACCGCAGTTGCTCGACCATCGTCGATGGGTCTGGAAGCCAACTCCGCCATGGCAGATGTCGACGCGGACAATGATGACGAAAACGACGACGATAGCGCCGAAGACAGCCCTTCAGTTTCTGCTCTGACCATCGAGTTGGAGCATTACAAGAAGCGCAACATCGAGATCAAGACGGAATGGCAACGACGACTGCAAGGAGAGCGGCAACTCCGCCGGAAGTGGAAGCAACGCGAGGAGGAGTTCCTCGAGCAGCTGAACGACTCGCTGACGAAGCTGGACACTGCGGAAGTGGAAGTGGATCGACTTCGCGTTTTACTCCGCGATGCAGAGAAGCGGTTTGCGTTCGAGAAAGCGCGCGCGGAGCAGGAGAACTCCGTCAAGGCGCGGTACACGCAGCTGTGCGAGCAAATGAACGACAAGATGGCGCTGGTGAGCGACCAGAAGCGGCTTCTCGAGCAGACGACGCGCAGCCTGTTGACGGAGGTGGATCGCAATGTGCACGCGCTCAAGAACGCCGTCGTTCTCGAGAAGAACGAGTGCGTGGTGTGCAGAGATCGGCAGTCCGTGACCGCCGTCGTGCCCTGCGGCCACCTGTGCTTCTGCGAGCAGGACGGCGAGACGTACCGCCGCAACTGCCCCTCCGACAACCCGACGTGCCCCATTTGCCAGCAAGAGATCGTCTCTCTGCTGCGTATTTATTGAAAATGCGACGCGAGAGAATGCCCAACACCACGTTCAAGCAGCGGAGGGAGGCGAAGCAGCGAAGCGTTCCTGTGCTTGTTGGAGGGAGGGAACCGTCCGCTTTGTTCATGACCCTCATTCCAGCATCAACGTTGCACGCGCCACTGCTGCCTCGAGTGTTGCTCGCTCCATCGAGGCCACTCGTAGCAGCCGAAGGCGCGTGCGTGTGGCTGCCATTTGCGTCCATTAACGCGTCCATCGTCAATGAGGTCGATGAGGACGCCGGTTGAAGATGGTTGTCAAGACCTTCCACACATTCATTCCTCTGTCAAATGGTTCCAGAGTGACGGTCTTTGTGACGTTTGCGCATTCCGCTCGCGTCCTAGTTTCACGTGTCGCCATCCTAGTTTAGCGTCTCGACCAACCAAGAGCCGGTGCAAAGGCTCCAGAGCGATTTGCCACCTTATGTTAGGCTCCCCCCTTATTCTAGGCTTCTTATCCCAGGCATCCCCGCCAACCACCATCCACCAGCGTCACTTCCGCATTGGACCCGCCAGCCTCAGCGCCGCAGATCCGAGAGACGCACAGATCCTCACGAACCATGGGCGACTACGGGCAGTACGACGTGCCGACGGCCGAGGAGATGATCAACTTCAAGGTGGGCCAGCCGGCGTCCTCCATGCTGCCGCTGGACAAGATCCGCGAGGCCGCGGCGCTCAAAT
>MBAC02003562.1:0-15662 GCA_001712635.2 Nothophytophthora sp. Chile5 | reverse complement strand
CGGAATCGCTAGTTGGCACCACGAGCTCCGAGAACGAAGCGCTGGAGTCGATCGTAAACGCCGGGATAGTCTGAAGCCACGGCACCCACATCTCCTTCGCCAGGTCGAACGAGTAATCGTAGACCTGGCCAGCGGCTGGAGGCGGCTTCTTCACGTTGTTGCCGACGATCTCATCCCGTAGATAGGCGTCGAATCGAGCCCGACCGGCGTCGTTCCCCGTAGCACCAACGGACCAGGTGAGGGCGAAGAGGAAGAGGTTCTCGACGTTGCGCAGGAAGAACGCGACCCGCTCCAGCTTCAGCTCTTTCTTCTCATCGGCTTGCAGCGGGGCTAAGAAACAGTCCAGCAGTCGGAGTAGACTCTGCACGAGGTTGGACGAGATCTGAGGCAGCCATTCCTTCACGTAACTCGTCACGAATTGCAGGGCCGAGCGTAAATACACGTCTAACAAGTGGTGCAGTTGCATACACAACTCGACCACAGACGGAGCATTGCCGACTCCCGTTTCACGAACGAGTTTCTCGAGCCAGCTGTGTATCAGCGGGTCGAAACCCAAGGAGCTGGGCTCCATGTACACCATTCCAGTACGACTCACGGTGGCAGGAGACGCCACGGAAAGGTCCTCCACCTCGAACATCATAGTCATCTCGTTGGACATCTGGATGATCTCGCCACTAGCCAGACACAGCTTCTTGTTGTCGTCCAGCACAGTGTTCATGTTCTCGATCCAGATGGCGTCCACAGGCCCGTCGAAGATGACCCACTTGCGGTCAGGCTTCGTGTCACTGGCAGCTTCTCGATACAGTGTGGACAGCACGCCGTCTTGCCATTCGTGGGTATTCGCGTCGAATTCGCCGTACAGTTGACCCATCGTGATTGATTTGGGGTTCAATTGGAAGCGGACGACCTTCTCGTAGGCATGACCCACCTCTCCGAGCTGCTTAAGCTCCGTCAGCGCCTCAGCAAGGACGTTCAGATTGGCGGACTTGCCGCCACCGGTCGAGCCGACGACCATGAGGCCGTGACGGACGCAGAGCGTCTCGTAGAGCTGCACGACCTTCATGAGGAAGAACGGGTGCACCTGCAAGTGCTGCTTCTCGATCGTGAGCTTAATCACTCGAATCAGCGCTCCCAAGTTGAGTTGCGGTCGGCTTTTCCCGGGGAACAAGTCACTGATAATGCCCCCGAATAGCGGGATGTCATGGGCCAGGAACTTGGGCAAGTTCACGTCTTGCAGCGCTCGCAGCAGCAATACCTCCTCGTCCATATCCGGATCCGAGCGCTTGTAGTTGCCTGCTGCGGTGATCACGGTCTTCACAGCTCGCATGCCGTAGTCATAGTGGGACTGAGACGACAGCATCTCGGAGCACAATTTGAAGGTCGTGACCATCTTCGCGCCGCACTGTTTGGCCTTCTCGTAGCCGTAAGCGAAGAACATGATCTCTCCGATCATCGCGTAGTCCGGCACCATCATCGCCACGGGTCGGAACAGCGCTGCGAGGGAGTCCGGGAGGTCCGAGCGGCCTGCGTAGCCCGGATTCATAGTGATGAACACGCCGAATTGCGGGTTCACGGCGATATCCGAGCCTTCGAACACGATCCGCTTGTCCCCCGCTCGAATCGCCAGCTGCAGAGTGGTCACTTGCTGGCCAATCACCGACAACACCTCGATGTTGATACGGTTGAACTCGTCAAAGCAGGCCCAAGCCCCGCACGCTGCCAGACCCTTGAAGAACTTGCCCATGGCGATGTAATCCAAGCCATCGGAGCAGTTAAACACCACGCATTGCTTGGCCAGCGCTTTGGCCAGATCCTTCGTCGTCTCCGTCTTCCCCGTCCCTGCTGGCCCTGCCGGAGCCCCTCCCAGCGTCATCTGCAACGCAGCCATGAGCGTCATATAGCATTTGTCGGTCAAAGGCGTGATCACCAAGCGAAAGGAGTTGCCCAGGTACTCATAGCCATACGGCCGTCGAGCCGAAACCATGTCGGCGAACAGATCGTCCTCCCAGTAATACCGCAGCTGACTGGACCACATGAAGTCGTCCTTGGAGCTCACGCTGTTGTGAACCAGTCGCATCGTCACGTCTCGAGCGTGGACATCGATGACTGCCAGAGCCCCCACACTCACTCGAGCCAGCTTGTCAAGGTGGCCGCGTACCATCTGCACCATATCGGCCAGTTGAGCCAACTGCCGCTCCATCATCCGCTTGACGCCGTCGCTCCCAGCCGCTGCCATCTCCTCCTCCATCTCCCGGGTCCAGTGGAACTGACTGCCGTTCAAAACGCACATGCCCGGCCACTTCTGGATCCACTTGGTGCGTGATACCTTGCTGTAGTCCTGGATAGCTTGGTACATGACGTCCCGGATCGAAACTCGCATCATATCCTCCACTTCCGTCATCCAGTGCTCCACGTTCTTCCCCACGGGGTTCACGGGCTTCGTCATGGCCACTTTCTCTCCTTCGGCTGAGATCATAGCGGTGATCGTCAAATCTTCCTGGAATTCCACCGACACGATGCCTTCGAAGCACTTTTTCAAGTGAGGTTGCACCAGTTTCACGTCTTTGCTCTCGGACAGGATGGAGAGCAGCTCTTCGTTGGACAAGAAGTAGAAGCGACTGAAAGCGGATCGCTTCGTCTCGAGGAAATCGCTCAGGCCCTTCTGCACCTGCTCCAGGAACCGATTGCTCTCTTGAAAGCGGTCCAGCAGCTTGTCGTTGTTGCAGAAATTGATGGCCAGCGGCTTCTGCTTGGCTGCTGCCAGTGTCTGGCGCCAGTTCTTGTCCACAGTCGCGAACCGCTTGCCTTCCGTCGGAAGCTGCTTGTTGATATCCGGCGAGTCGAAGATGGGCTGCAAGTACAGCCAACTGCGCTGCACCTGGATCCACTCATCCAGCACATCTGAGACGGTGCTAAGCGTGCGATCCCAGCGGTTGATCCGCTCCTCGAAGGGTTTCTTGAAGGCGGAGAACTGCATGGCTTGGGTGGTCGTGATCTGCTCGTCCAGCAGCGCCTGGATCTCATCCACGCTCTTCAAAACGTACGTTTCGGTCTCTCGGTAGTCCACAACCGCCAGATTGATGCTAGCCCACTGTGCCTCCATGGCATTGAGCGTCTTCTCGATCTGATACTCCTTCCCGGCAGTCTCTCCGATCCGTGAGATGGCGTCGATGTGTTTCTCCAGTCCCAAACCCAGCACATAGCTGAGTTTCATGCCTCGATCCGGCCGGAAGGTCATCTGGATCTCCTGGTTGATCTGAGCCCAATGCCGGTCTTGCATGCCTGGATTCCGCAGCGATAAGACCAGCGGCACATGCGGTCGAAAGGCGGCGATCTCCTCTTTGATGGCCGTGGCGATGCCCGCACAGCCCTTGATCGCCAGCTTCTCGAACTGCTTGAGCGCCTTCTGGATCGTGGCCCAATTGGCCTCCACGAACGTCTCGATCTCCTCGCCGTTGATGTCCAGGAACGCGCCCTCCATCCACTTCTTGTGCTCCCGCAGCCAGTTGTTCGCCGTCTTCCAGAGTAAGGAGTAGGGCTCGAAGTCGCGGCGGATCTTCTGGATCTCGTCGTAGTCCGTCACCGCCTGACCGAACAGCGCCTCTCGGGAATTAAACAGTCGGGCGTCTTCGTCCGCCTTGGCAATCTTCTGCTCGATGTTCACCACGTACTTGTAGACCTGGTCCAGGCGGGCGATGTCCGTATACTGGCGGAATCCGTCCACTTCGCTGTGGAGAATCCGCAAGGACTCGGCGAATTCCACTTGGTGCTCGTTCATATCCGAGGAGAACTGCGTCTTCTGCATCTGCAGCATATGCGCCATGCGCTTCATCTGCTCGTTGATGGCATTCGGACACAGGCGCACTCTCCAGATGGTCAGGAAGTCGTCTCGATCGTAGGGATATTGGAAGTTGTCCAGCACCAGGCGGTACTTGATGAGCTGCTGACTCTGACTCAGCAACGGCGCGATTTGAGCGGGCACGCCCTCCAAGAACGCGTTCATTTCCGTGAGCTCTTCGATATTCTGCGGCATTTTCTGCAACTGGCGGTTGATGAGCTCGAACTTCTCCAGCAGCTCCTTGGCCAGACTCGTCGAGTTCTTGAGCTGCAAATCCAGCAGCTTCTTGGCCAAACGGCGGTGCTTCTCGGCCAAGAGGGTGCGGATACTCGTGCAATTCACGGAATACATGCCCAGCTCCACGTTGATGGTGGGGATGAGCTCTTCCACAGCGTTCGCTTCTTGGTAGTGTTTCTTGATGGCCTCCTGGATCATGGCGAGGTTGGGCGGCTGCTGGGTTTGGAATTCGACCAGGTACTCGTCCTCGTTCACGTTGACGAAGGGGATGAAGCCTTCGTATCGCTGGAGATACGTCTGCATGGGGAGCTCGGCCTTGTCCAGCAGCACTTCGATACTGTCTCGTAATGCTTGTACCCAATCCTCGTTGCTACTGACACATGGAAGACAGGGCATACTGCTCCAGAACAGCTTGCTCATCACCACTTGCTCCACTTGCTTGATGCTCTTGAGGTTCTCGAGCATTTTCAGGAACATGTCCAGCACCACCGCCTTGAATGTGACGATGCTGGTGCTGAAGGCGAAAACGTGGCCCAGTTTCTGGGCGATTGGGTGGAACGGACACTCTTCCGACGCGTCTTCCGGGTCTTTCGGCTGCCACGCCGCCACTTTCTGAGCCGCAGCGTCCACTTCCCGCTGGTTGATCACTACGAGATCCGTCGAAATGCTCAAGTTGACTGTGAATAGCGACGTGGGGGCCAGCAGCTGTCTCTCCAGACACAAATGCTGCCATTTGATGTCCCCCAGTTGAGCGCGATCCAGGTCTGGATAGCCCACAAAGGCCGTCTTCATGTCCACAATGTGGACCTCCCCGATCGTGGCACCGCGGACGAACTCGTGGAATTGCCGCAGAGAATGCGCCGTCAGGTAGCGGAGCGTGTCTTTCATGGCGAAGTTCACGCGTCGCAGCAAAGACCGCAGTTTGCTGAACTCGTACGTGTCCTGGCGAGTCTCTTGCAAGAAGTACCAGCCCTTCCCGACGTTGCCGAGCGAGGTTCGGATGATCCCAGCGACCTTGGCCGGCCATTCCTCGTTGACGGTCTTGAGTACAATCCGTTCCAGCGCTTGCTGCCGTTGCTGGAACTCTTCCAGCTTCACGCTGCGGCCGGCTTTCACACTGAACAGCTCCAGTTGCAGGATGCGGTAGCACTCTTCGTTCACTTTGATGAGAGCGGAGAGCGCTTCGGGCGACGTCAAGAACGTCTGGAAGGAGAAGCCGATGAACTGATCCGCGTAGTCCACAGGCGGCGCCAGCGTCCTCTTGGCTCCGTTTGCACAGGCCACGACCACTCTGGAGCACGGTTGGGCCGGCCTCTCCTCCTCTTTGGTGAGGAAACTGCGGAAAAGCTCTGGGTTTCGTCCCGCTTCCTGGTGGAAATCGAAGACGATGCGACTCATCGTCCGCAGATAGTCCAGCTGGATCTCGTGAACGATGCGCGTGGTGTCTGGCACCCGGTGGTTCTTCCCGTGGAAGACAGAGGTCGCCAGTCGCGTGATCTTGCCCAGACTGGCGTTGCCCAGCTTGTGGAGCTCCTCGAGCGGCATACAGTCGACGTAGAAGTTCTTCCGCAGCAGATTCTGAGCCCGAAGGCGGGCGTGTTGAGCTGCCATGTATCGATCCGCGAAGTTGTGTGGGTCTTCGGCCTTGAAACAGATCTCCAGACGTCGACAGTCCGTCGATTCCGTCTTGCTATTGCGCTGGAACGTCACACCAAAGAGCTCCGTCGTGGGGTCGTAGCCAACCACGTGTGCGTCGCACCAGACCTTTGCCAGTCCTCGGAGGTTATACAGAGCTGTGACTGCGATCCGAAGACTGCCGTCGCGTTTCCGACCCAATTGAATCCACTGCTCCGGCTCGTGGACCTCGTAGCTGTCGTCGTCGAACAGATGGAGACTCAACGCGTCCATGATCACCTTCGCAGTCCCGCTACTGTCCGTCTCGACCTTCTGGTACATGCTGGAGCTCTGGAAGTCGGCCATGCGCTGCTTCAGTAAATTGCCCACGTCCACCGCGTCATAGAGACGTTTCTTCCGCTCCACTTCCACCTGACGAGGCGGCAGATCCGGCACGCGCTCGTACGGCACAAACACTTTGGGCTCCACTTCTCCATCCTCTCGTTCCGCCGGGTCCACACTGGCCATTACCTTCCCCCCACCGACCGAGAAACCCGACGGAAACTGCACGAAGGAAGCTGGCGAGCTGATATGCGACGACGGTTTGATGATGGCACTCCTTGTAGGCGAATTCCCAATGCTGGGGACGGCATCACTCGGCTCGAAGTTGACGATCCCAAGCGTCACGCGCGAGGATTCCTTCGCGGGACTCGTGGATGGCGCCAAACCACCACCGCGCGCTTCCTACAGACAGCAGAAAAAACGCTTGAGTGAATCCTCAAGAACGCAGCCAGATCCCGAGACCTCTCTGGACGTACCGCGGCGTGGCTGCTATCGACTGGCCGGTGCATCCTGATGAATTGCTCGCTTGCCTGCTCTTCCTGTTCCGGCAGCAAGCGGGCGACGCGACTGAACGGGGGGAAGAGCCGTCACCCCTGAGAACTCCAACAGCCGCCGGCGTTTCCTTGATCCTGTTGGCTTCAAACGCCGTCGCTTGAGCTGGAGCTGCCACAAAAGAACAGACGTGACCTTTCATGGGACGTCTCTGTCCCCGAAGCAAGGACTCACTCACTCATTTGGTGGCGTTGACGTCTGCCCAACAACCCAAGCGTTTCCAGAAATCTATTGTTGCTTCAAGGCCGGCAACGAGATCGACTTGTTCATGGCGGCCTCTCCGTCCTCTTTGAACTGGTCAGTGCTCCAGCCCTTCAGGTTGTCGGCCGTGGCCTCCGGCGACGTCATCCTGCTGCTTTCCGACGGCGAGGACAGCAGCGTCGGACTGCCCGCCAACTCCTCGCCAATCTCCAAAGAAGACCTGCAACTCAACGGCGACGAGGTCGAATCTCTGCGGAGCGGAGTCGTCGCCGGGGAATTCGGAGCCGACGCCTTCGGCAGGCGGAAGCCCGCACGAAGCACGTAGGTATTGCTGGGAGTGAAGGCTGTGCGAGCCATGGGAATCTCCTCGGGGAAGTTGGAGGAGCCGCCGGAGACCGATTCCCGCGACGTCTGACGTCGAGCCACTCCTTTGCTCCCCGAGGCGGCACTGACCAGCCTCGTGGTCTCTAAGAACTCGCTCCCAGCCGACGAAATGTTGCTTCGGGCATTGTTCCGTGGCTCAGAACTGCTCGTGCCCATTGTGCGGCGCTTCATACTGGCACTGAGCATATTGTAGACCGTGTCCATGTAGAGTTCGCGTCGATCGAGCGCGCTCTTGTCGAACTGCTCGCCAATGTTCTTGTTGTTCATGATCTTGGTGTGGATCTTGCCTCGCACCTTGTCCATGATGTTCGTCTGTTGGTCCAGCATGAGCTCCTCCATGTTGAGCTGGTTCCGAACCTCCTTGTTGCAGCCGGTTTGCAGCGTCTCGTACTCGGCTCGAGCCACCATCAGGTCGGCGATGAACTGGCAGTCGCGGACCAGTAATTGCTGCTGGCGCTCGTTGAACAGCTTCCGTCCGTTGCTGTTGTTATTGTCGGACGATCGCGCGCTGGCCTTGTTGCTGGATCTCGCTGACGTCTCGAACTTCCAGCACTCCGAGACCAGGTTCTCGCAGATCCGATCCATTTCGCGGTTAATCCCAGCCAAATCCATGTTTCGGATTGAGGACCGGGCCACCACGTCGGCGAAGTGCTCCTGCTTTTGCTGGAAGGAAGCGTAGAGCGCTTCCACCCGATCCGACTCCTTGTCGACGATCGCCACGAGTTTGGCAGTCGCAGACTGGATCTCGGCGCGGTTTTCCGCCTGCAGCGCCAGCATCTGCGACTCCGCCGCGTCCTGACGAGCCATCACCTTCTCCTTCGAAACTTGGAGACTCTCCAGTGAGGCGTTGATCTCCTGATTCTCGTGGTATTGGCTCTTGAAGTTGCGATCCACTTCGCGCTGAGTCTCCTCGATCTCGCGCTTGTGGGCTGACGTGACCTCTTCCATGTGGAAAAGCTGGTTCTTCACCATGGAGAACTCGTTCTCCGTGGCCTTCTTGGACTTGTCCAGGTCCGCCTTGAGGTCCTGGGTGAAGGTCTGCAAGCCACTGATGCTGTGGTTCGTCACCTCCTTGTACTCGTGGACCTCCTGAGTCAATGTGTCGGCGTTTTCCATGGCGCGCTGCAGATTGAAGGACAGATGCATGCTCTCCTCCGACAGAGTGCTCATCTTCTGCTGCATGCGGTCCAGCGAGTCGAAGGCCTGCGAGAACTGCATCTTGTTGTGCTCGTCCGCGGCCGCCGTCTGCTTCTGCAGGGCTGCGATCTTCCGCACCGAGTCCACGGCCGTGAGCGAGACCATGTCCACCTTCCCCGCCAGCGTCTTGAGCTCCCCATCCAAGTTCTGGCTCACCAGCTCCGCCACGACGCCCTGCACCGCCACGACCTCACCGCGGACGATCGCCACACTCTCCGCGATCTTCTCCACCATGCGGTTCTCCATGTACGTCTTGAGTTCTTCATGCGCCTTCGAAGCCTTCTCCATGTCCTGCGACAGCTTGTCCACCGTGCGCTGGGTCTCCTCGAAGCTCCTCGCCTTCTCCTCCAGCGTCGTGACGGCGGCCGAATTCACCTCCAGCTTCATGCCGGTCTCCAGAAGCGAGGTCTTGGTGGATTCCAGCCGTTCTTCCAGATCCTGATGCTTGCGACCAAAGTCCACCATGATCTCCTCGGAGCGGCTCTGCTTCCTGGCCAACAGCTCCATCATCTCCGCACTGGAGCTGTTGATATCCTCCTGGTCGGAACGTAAAGCCAACATGTCCTCCAACATTTTATTGGACCGCGACTCGACCTCTTCGAGCATGCGCTGGCGATCCAGCTTCATCTGCTGGGCGATCTGCTGCTCCGTGCTAATGAGGTCGTTCCGCGTCACGCAAGAGCGTAGACTCTCGTTGAGCTTGTCCACTTGGGTCTGCACCACGCTTTCGTGTTTGTTGTTACGCGCTTGAATGACGGCATCTCGACGTTTGATCTCGGCTTGCAGTCGGGAAACCGTGTCTTTAGCTTCTTGGAAAGACTGCCGCAAGGTGGAGAAGTCGTTCGTCTGCTTATGAACGAAATCCCACAGCGGCTTAAGCAGAAATTCCATATTCGGCATCGACTGAACAATCGAGCGTCGTGAGCCTTCGCCGCCTTTCACCAAAGCCGCCGTCTCTTCGGCCGCGGCAAAGTCGGCGGTCATGTCTTTGGAGGACGGCATGCTCACCATGGCGGGGCGGTTCACAGGCGCCGCCGGGTTGTGCGTCCGTGAGCGACCCGTGGACTGGCGATGGTAGGGCGTTGGGTTGTAAGGGGCCGAGGCGCCGTTGTTGCTGTTGGCGGCGTTAAGTAGCATTTCATGCCGCAATTCCAGCATCTCCTTCTGAAGCGACGCCACCTGGTCCCGCATGGCCTGGCACTCCACCACGGCGTCCACATTGTTGGCCACTTCCGAGAGCGCCTTGATGAGCCACGACGGAAGCGCTGAGCCACTCAGCAGCTCGTTCTTCTCCAGGGTGTGCACCTGCAGCCGCAGCTTCGTGATGATCTCCACCAGAGACTCCTCGTTCAGCAGCAGCTCCGGCGAGCCGCGCCACGACAGACGCGTCGTGTTCCCGGACCCGAAGTCCATGGCAGTCGGCCAGACCACGCTCTAGCGCTCGTGTTATCGACCAGCAGTTCGAACGAGCGCTTGTGCCGCCGCGCCTGGAGGATTGGAGACCTTGAGGAGGAGGTACTATGTTTAGCCGAGCTTGCTGGGGTGGCGAAACGGCTACGGTTGACAGGCACGCAGTGCATCGAAGCAGCCTTCGTGAGATAGCCGAAGCGCAGCATGAAGAGTGACGAGGACGGACGAGAACGCCGCGCCACGAGCATCGAGAGGAAGGTGCTCGAATTCATCATCACTTATTGATAGTAGTAAAGCATTTGGACTTTCTTGTTTTACTATTTCCTTTCGAACATATTCGAACCCCCAAAGGTTGGTTGCATATTACTATTCATTTCCTCACACAAATCGCCCACCTTTTCAATTAAACTTCTTAAGTTTACCGGTATTTGATTGGAATCTCGCAGTATCAATTCAAAGATCAACTCCAGTGCTGCGCTCGTAAAATGAAGGGATTCAACCTCTGAAAAGTGGCCCTCTCCGCCGACCCGCACCCATTTCGAGAGGGGATTTCGTTCAGCAGGTCCGGAAGATATCGAGCCAAGAAGGCCAAAGGGGGAAGAACGACCAAGCGACGAAGCAAGTAAGCATGGCGACGACAGCGCAGGACGTGGAGATGGCGGAGCCGGAGGCGGTGCACCCGCTGCAGACGCAGTTCGAGGACGCGGGGGAGCTGGCGGCCTCGCTCACGGCCAAGTCTTCGCCCGACGCGGCCATCCAGCAGTACCAGAGCCTCATCTCCTACGGTAAACCAAGCGAGATCTTCCGTGGGTGAGGAGGGGGACGCTGTGCTTATTGTGTCGACTGGGTGTGTGCGCTATAGCCGGGGAGGACGCGACGCTGGAGGAGGTGCAGCGCGTGAAGGAGCACTCGATCTACAAGCTGGCGCAGCTCTACATCCAATACGGGTGCGTCCAGCGTAGCTCTTGGCTGGGGAACGTGGATTTCAAGAGCTAAGCTTGCTTTCTACTGCCCTGTAGACGCGAGAAGGAGCTGGCCACGCTGTTGCAGTCGCTGCGGCCGTTCTTTGGCACGATCGCGCGCGCCAAGACCGGCAAGATCGGTGCGTGGTACTCCAGTATCCTTGCCACCGCGGTTGCAACCCTACGCGATCTCACTGACGCCGTGTGTTATGCTGCCGTGCTGGGTCTACATTGTGTGCTTACACAGTCCGGACGGTGATCGACATGGTGGCCAAGGTGAAGGTGCTGGACGCCGACAAGGCGCTGCAGCTGCAGGCGGATCTGTGTTTGGACTCCATCGAGTGGTGCAACCAGGAGAAGCACACGTTCCTGCGCCAACGCGTGGAAGCGCGACTAGCTTCCATGTACGTGTCTCGGTTTAAGCTACTGCCTCAACGGGGTGATCCAGCCGTTTTGACTCTCAACGTTGCTTCCTCTTTGGCCTCTTCAGCTACTTCCAGCAGCAGAAGTTCCAGCCGGCGCTGGATCTGATCACGGAGCTGCTGCATGAGATCAAGAAGCTGGACGACAAGCAGCTGCTGGTGGAGATCCACTTGGTGGAGAGCAAGCTGCACCACGCGCTCCGTAACGTGCCGAAGGCCAAGGCGGCGCTCACGGCGGCGCGCAGCATCTCCAACACGATCTACGTGGTGCCGCGCACGCAGGCGCAGATCGACCAGATGTCGGGCATCTTGCACGCCGAGGAGCACGACTACAAGACGGCGTACTCGTACTTCTTCGAGGCCTTCGAGGCGCTGGCGTCCATTGACGAGGTGGAGGGCCTGAGCTGTCTCAAGTACATGCTGCTTGCCAAGATCGCCAGTGGCGGAGCCAGCGAGGTGAACCTCATCATCAACAGCAAGCAGGCCATCAAGTTCATCGGCATCGACCTGGAGGCCATGCAGGCGGTGGCCAAGGCGCACGAGCAGCGCTCGCTGGAGCTCTTCGAGGCGGCCACCACGAAATACGCGGCTCGTACGTGGTCATCCAGCCTGTCGTACACTCGTGGCCATTTGAGATCCAGAGGTGATTGACTGACTGACTGGCTTGTGGCTTTGCTGTTGGGCGGTGGCTCTTGCAGAGCTCGTGGAGGACGCGCTGATCAAGATCCACTTGGGCAAGCTGTACGAGCAGCTGCTGGAGAGCAACCTGATCAAGATCATCCAGCCCTTCTCCTGCGTCGAGATCGAGCACGTGGCCAAACTGATCAAGCTGCCGCTGCCGCAGATCGAACTGAAGTGAGGCAGCCACTGCTCGAAGGCTCATCTCCAGTTCCTACACGCCAGGAAGCTGACTGCCTGCACTTGTTCTCTTCGTAGACTCTCGCAGATGATCTTGGACCACAAGTTCCACGGCATCTTGGACCAAGGCAAGGGCCAGCTCATCGTCTACGACAGCCCCACGGATGATGTAAGTCATGCGAGATCCATCTCGAGGCGATCCTGGGGCCACCGCGTGCTGACTGGCCTGCCTCTTCTTGTTGTAGAAAACGTATACCTCTGGGCTTGGTGTGGTCGAAAACGTCGGCAACATCGTAGACAGCCTGTTCCGACGCGCCGACAAGCTGCAGGCATAGGCGACGGACGAGCCGAGCGAGCTGAGCAACCGCGGCAAGGCATCCGAAAAAGCACGATACCAGTCGAGCTCGAGCTCTTTGCTTCTCCACCCTTGATTCTAAATCCCAGTGGTTCCGAGATGCTGTTCATTGTCCCCCGTTGCTTGATTGCCAACGATCTTCTACTCATATCGGCGCCGCCGCGGCAGATCCATCTGTGCAGTGCGCTATGCCTACTCCCTCCCTTCCAGAACGTCCCACGACGCGCGCTCGAACGACAGATCGAGCGGCCGCGACATGGCGTTCACCACGCGCGCCACCTCTCCAGGCGTCGCCATGGGGCGGATCCGCGTGTCGTTGATGGCCACCAACACATCACCGATGAACACCTTCCCGCTCGCTTCGATCTCGCCGCACTGCCCACCTTCATTGCGGATGAACGACGTCACAGCAACGAAGCTCCCCTGTGAGCCCAGCGTGAGGAACAGCCGCGGGTGGTGGATGCGCACGCTGACGCTGCGACCTTCAGCTTCGCTCGTTCCGCTACTCCGGGACGTACTCGCCGAGCTGGTGGCCACGGGATCCAGCGTGGAAGGCAGGCTGGACACGAAACTCGACTCGTGCGGGGACAAGAAGGACGTGGTCCGACTCATTTCCGCACTCGCCGCCACGTCGTCGGTCCCTTCGAGATCCGGCTCAGCGAATGCAGCGATCGCGGCGGCATCTGCATCCACGTCCACAGTTGATCGAACTCCAAAAGGGACGGCGGCCACATCGCTAGAAGAACCGGGGCTGTTCTCCGCCGACGCGGCACGACTGTCACGGTCCGCTCCTCCCGTCGCAGCAGACTGAGACGATGCGATACGCCATTGGGGTTTCGGCTCGTCTTGGGGAGCTGGCATACCTTGCAAGCTGCCACTCATTCCCTGAGGAGGGTTGACGCCGAGAGGATGAGCTCCCGCAGCACTGCGTGTGTCGAGTGGTCCGCGTACAACCAGCGCTGATGAAGAGGCCGCGTTACTCGGGTTGGACGCAACGAACTGGCGAACGGAGGCGTCAGGAGCGGGTTGTCCTGCCGGTGGAACTGCTGAGAACTGCGCAGAATCGGCGAGTTGAACAGGCGGCGGCTCGAGCTCCGGCGTCTGGAGGTTCGCTTGCCTTCGCGCAGTCTCAACGTTTGCTACCCGTCTCCACTGGTTTCGTCCCGCGTTGTAGACAAACCGAACGGCGTCGTCAGCTTGTAGCTGAGGCCTTGCAGCTTGATGCGGCATTGCAGACGGAGGATAAAGCGACGTGATTGCACCCGCATTCCCCTGCGGGAGTTGACCTTGACGACCACGAAAGTAGAGACCGGGATTGGATGGCATAGTGCCCATTTGATAAGAAGATCCGAGCTGATTCACGTTCGCGGGGGCGAATGGGCCGGAGGAATACCCCAGCGGGTGGCCGACCTGTCCGAACGCTGGGTTTTGGATCATCATCTGCCTCGAGTGGGCCAGTATCCGCTCGTTCAGCGCGATTTGTTGTGGCTGCGGACCTCCCTGGCGTGGCTGAGCCTGCGGCTGATGGGATATGAAGGAGTTAGTCGACGGCGGGAACGGTGACGCCCCATTTGCTGCGGGTCCCGGTGGCTGGGGGCGACCTTGCATGCGATAGTGATTGGTCTCAGACTGTTGGTTCGGCGTAGGACCGGGGGAAGGTCGAGTCAATTGCATCGATCCGTGAAGAACTGGAGGTGGCTGCGGGCGTTGCGTCGTTATCGGCGCTGGTCCATTGGCTGCTGATACCTCACTGGCTTGCTTCTCTTCAGCTAGCCGCTGGGCTGTCTCGGACAGACGCGGCCGCAAGAACACGATCGAAATGGGACGCGGCACATGCCGAATCAGATCGGACACCTGGCCGCTCGTCAGTCCCAGCGCCCGAGTGCCATTGATTGCCAGGATCATGTCGCCCACCGCCACTTGGCCCGTGGCTTCCATCTCGCCCATCTGACCGTCGTCCGTCTTCAGCAGCTCCTTCACGAACGTCTCTTTGTTCTCGTTCGTGAAAATCGACGCGTACAGCCGCTGTCCCCACAGTCGCACACGCCGAATGTTCTCCCGACTGGTGTCCACTGGATCTTCCCGCTTCCGCTTCAGCCTGTGGTGACGCATCTCGTTGTAGTACGTCGGAGGAGCGCTGCTGGTCGAGTCTGTGGCTGCGTTTGCCTTGGAGCGCCTCAGTGCGTCCTCCTCGCTGTTCGCACTGGCCTATCCACCAACAAAACCACACCGATCAGACTGGGAAGAACGTCGGCAAAGCGCCACAACGCTGTTGTTCGCAGCGCTCACCTGCTTGGCATCCTCCAGCGCCTCGTCGGCCGCGAGGATGTCCACGTCGCCGTCGTCGAAGCTCACTTTGTAGAACAGCCCGGCGGTGATCCAGTAGCAGCCGACAATCGTGCCCCAGAACACGCGCGAGCCGAAGCTCTTCCGCACGCGCGCGCCATAGAGCGCATCCTTCTCGATGCCCACGACGGTCGCCTGCGTCCACAATACAAGGTAAAGAACGTCAGCTCAGCTCATTGGAGATGAAGAGGACAACAGCCAGGCCCAAGACGTGAGCCAGCCAAAAAGACCAGCCACCTACCGGAACGGCTTCCTTCTCCTTCTTGTCGGCGCTTGGCGACGTCTGTGCTGGATTAGCCGACGGGACCGCCTCGGACATGCTGTCACGTGCAGGAAGGACGGGAGGTGCGGCCCAAGCGTGACGCGCTGCTGGCGGCGGACGGAGCTTCTTGCTTGCTTGTCGGAGACTCCCGCACGTTCGTCGGGTGTGAGGTGGTGCTGCTTCGTTTCCGGTTTGCGCGGGAGTTTTTGCTTATTTTCGTAGAATGGTCCTAGTTGGTGTGGACGACATAATTAATGATTGGGATTGTCGATTAATTTTGGAATTGCTTTTGCTCAAAATATTCGATTTCGTTCCCAACGCTCGATAGACAACCAATTCGACTAATCTCGTTACGGATCAACCCGCTTTTACTTATTTCGACATGGTTCGATCGAATATTATTTGACGGAGGACCCCATGTGTAAACGGGTACAAAATTCATTCAACTCAATACTTTCCGCTTTTTTCAGCGAGTTTTTCGTGGATTTTGCGTTTTCGATAATGCCATGCAGTGGTATGGACGTGTCTACGAAAGTGACAGTATTGCTCATTTCTATCGACTGATGGAGATTTGTATAAGTAACATCGTCTGTAAAGCGAGGGAGGCCATTTGGAGGCTCCAAAATGGCCGCTTTTTTCACTGCTTTTGGTTCATCCAAGTTTGATATAAGTTACTTGACTT
>MBAC02003561.1:0-29614 GCA_001712635.2 Nothophytophthora sp. Chile5 | reverse complement strand
CTGGTCGAAGGGGGTCGGCGCGCCAGATCCGGAATTGTGGTGCGTTCTAGAAGGTGTGCTAGAAATACATGTGGGATTTCCGTAGGTGTGACCCAGGAAGGGAGATGCGCTCGCCATCTGTTTACGTAACGTAGCGTACCTACTTAAGGTGGATTTGGCTTGACGGCTCGCAATATCAACGAATCAAATGGCGTCACTGGCGCTGAAACGTGACATGATTCGCTCCTGCTCTCGCTTTCTGAAATAGAACCCTATGCAGTAATGCGAGCGACTACGTTGGTTTCGGCGATCCCGCAAATTCAACTTGCCGAAATGAGAGCCGCGGATCCAACAATAGTGGGGTTGATCACATGGATATTATGTTGAAGCGGCCACTTGGAAATAGCTGCCTAAAGCGAGAACTGTGCGGCCATGTAGAGCGCCCAGGAGATCGAGAGGCCGTCCAGCATCTGGCATTGCTTGAGCTTGAGCATGGCGTCGGCCTTGTCGAGGCGCGCGTAGTTGAGGTACAACAGCGACAGCCACGGGTTGTTCACGTCGTTGTTGGTCACGATCGAGGTCTGGGCGAGGATGGTCTCCCATTCCTCGCGTACGAACGTGTTGGAGCGCACGTACTCGGTGATGGGCGTGACCGGCAGCATCTGGATGCCGTGGATGGCGTACTCCTCAGCGGAGAACCACGTGGCGTAGTCGGCCTTGTTGTCGAACAGGATGCCAGGCACCATGTTGGGGCGGAACGACGCCGGGTGGATGGTGTTGGAGCTGTCGAAGAGGAAGTACGTCTGCATGGCGCGCACGCTCACCTTGGTGATAAGGCGACCGATGGCCTCCATGCGCGTGTGGTTCGTGGTCTGGCCGAAGAGCGCCATGCTGTAGGCGAAGTTGATATCCTCGGACGTCGACTCCTCGTCCTTGCCATCGGCCAGTGTGGTCATTCCGTGGGAGTACGAGTGACCGCGGAACCAGTCGAAGCCACGGAACTTGGGGAAGAACGGGTCATCGCGCGAAGGCGAGGCCACATCGCGCAGCAACAGCCGCGTCATGTTGTTGAGCTCGTTGATCCGCTCCCATTTCGGATGCAAGTAGTTGAGCACCGAGGCCAGGTGCACCCAGTAGCCGTAGTGGTAGTGGTGGTCGTTGTACACCGTGTTGCCAAAGTCGGCGTTCATGTCTCCCGTCACAAACCCCTCGGAGCTCACGATGCCGCCCATGATGCTGTCATACTTGAGCTTGTACTTCCAACTGTTGTCGAGGAACGGGGCGATGGCGCTCTCAAGCTTGGTCACACAGCGCCGGAGAAGCGAGACATCGGATCCCACGATCACGGGATCGTTCGCCATGAGGCACAACGATGCGTACTGCTGCACCAGCTTGCCGGTGAAGTAGTAGCTGCCATCCTTCGAGACAGTCCACATGCTCTGGATATCGTTGCGCAGCTTCGTGAACAAGTCCTGCTCAATCGCGGCGGCTTTCGTGAGGCGACTCCGCGGGTAGTGGGTCACGGGAATGTTTCTCGACTCGACGAAGGTCCAGACGGGCGGGACCGTGCGCGTAACGAACGCGTTCATGGCTCCGCGTGTAGCTGAGTGCATGACGACGTTCGCCACTTGCGTCACACTAGCAGCAGCGAGAGACTTGGAGTGGTGGTCTAGTGCGTAGTGCAGCAGTCCCTGGGAGCAGTCGCCCTCGGTCTTCCACTTGAATGAGTACTTCGAGTCGCTGGCAATGTCCACGTCTCCGCCAGTGACGATGCAGCTGCTGTATGCGTCTTGCGCTGCCATTTGCGTGTCGTCGAGCACAGCGGAGAGCCGCAGCACTCCGTCGAACACCTTCACGGCGTTCAGGGTCATAGAGGTGGCGAGCTCGAATTGGATGGACGGCGTTTTCGCGGACGAGGAAGACGGCAAGACATGGAGCAGCCACTGCTGGCCGCTCACCGCGAGGATATTGAACGTGCTGCCGTAATAGCGAACTCCAATCGTGGCCGTGGCACCGTTGATCGTGGCGATGGGAGCCTCGACGATGATTTGAGGCGTGAGCCCCTGGTAGTAGGTGGTGAAGTACGCCATGCCGCTGACCATGTTGGTCTTCAAGGTGCCCGAGGTCGGCGTGGCCTGGAGCTGCACCGTGACGCCCAGGTCCGTCCAGTCAACCACCTGCATCGCTGGCTTCGCAACCGCGAACTCGGTTGCTGTCAGCCGGATCTCGTTGCGTTTCGGGTGCGCGTAGTACTTGGCAACTCCCTTGTCCGAGACCCCGCCGAAGAATCGGTTGCGGTACGGGTAGCTGAGCGTGAAGCCGAAGGCGCCCGTGGACTCGACACTCACGGCGAACGGGTTGGGCCAGATGGGTCCCGTGGCGTTGGAGCTGGCGTCGCACGTAACGAGGTTGCCCCACCAAGCGTTGGTGGGCACTGGTCTGTCGGGCACCGTGTCCAGATGGCGCGGCATACACAGCGCTGTCGCCTCGGTCGTGGCGTTCACGAGCGGCACAGGTGATAGATAGCCGCCCTTGGGCTCCCACGAATCGTTCTGTCCATGGACCAGAGCGCACAGTCCAGCGAGCAGCAGGGCCGAACGGCGGGAGAAGGAGGATAGGGGGGATCGGTGGGTGTTCATCGTGAGAGGAAACGAGAACTGAATGGAGCTCCTTGGAGCGGATAGCGGCGCTCAGTTGCAGTCCTCACACCATCGCATTCCCATGCGTGGCTAAAACCAAAAAGCAGCCTCTGGGATATCATTGGTATGCTGTTCATCTGCAGTATCCCATGCAAGGCCAACAGGCTGCAGCGCATGCTCTCTATGCAAGCGAACGCCAAGTCACTCGAGCGAGAAACGTGTCGAAAGGTTCCAGGAATGCATGAGCTGGTTACGCTTGCCGACCCCTTGTCCAATCAGCGCCACAGTCCGGTCCGATGTTGCTCCGTCAAGCGGAGCAAGTTGCCGATTTCCGTTTCTTGATTGGTAACCAACCGCCCATTGGCAGCCACAGTCTCGCAAATAGAAACGACTGGACAAGCGTCCGCGATGAGAACGCGGTCAGCGCCTTCGCATTCCCTTGGCAGATTCCCTGGGAACGTTCCCACACACCCACTCACCTCCACCGCGAGCGATATGGGAGTCCAACGGACAGAGCACGCGCCAGACGAGCGTCGAAAGTCACCACGCGCATTCCTCGTTTGGCACACGAGTTGGCGCCGTTTCGTTTGCTCTGCTCCTGCTGCGCTGAGTATACGCTACTGAAAGCGCAATGAGTATACCAGACGTATACTGCTGGGAGTCGAGATGCTGGCAGGTGGCGATTAATAGGAAGGGAAGCAGCAGGATTCCTGCCAGGGGATATGACGGTCCTCCGCAATTTGGCGCACATCTATGAAGACCCTTGGCGGATTCGACCGTCGACTCGATCATCAATCATCACGTCGGTGATGATCTCCCGCCATCTTCAACCTCCAGGCCGCATCTCGTCGGTTTATACCGGTATCCTCAGTAGGCTTTGTTTGCGCTTTCGGCTGCGCACGTTCCTTGAAGTATACTCTCCGGATATTCTCGTGTATACATGCCACATCGACTCGTGCCACCGACCAAGGCGTGCGATCCGTTCCTGCCTGCGGAAGACGGGAAAAAACGCGATCTCGTTGGCCGGTTTCTCTTGGTTTCACTATGCGCCGTCACTCCCGGGGGGACAAAAACCACCAGACACGGGTTTGTAAGGCGCGAGAGGTAACTTGTAACTTCGCGAGCGGCCCGACGTGTGACCCGCAGCAAAGGAAAGGAAGGATCCGCCCGCCCACACAGCAGCGTCGCTAGCGCTCGTTCCCCCCTCCCGCGACGATGAGCGAGCGGCTTGCCGACGGCGGCGCCAAGCCGCCCGCGAGCCTGGCCCAGGCGGCCAAAGAGCCCGCGATCAAGCTGAGCGTGGACGACGAGATCGCGACCGTGACCACCACGGTCTCCACCACCAAGAAGAAGGAGGACATGCGCAACGAGAGCACGGGGATCACGGTCGGCGACTCGGCGCACACGCTGTCCGACGTACGTGTCGGCTCTGCCGTTCGGTCCGACAAACAAGCGGCCGACTCACTCTTATGGACGTGGACGTGCGGCATTTGTAGGGCAAGACGATCCACTACTCAGCGGAGCGGATCATCGGCAACGGGTCGTTCGGTGTCGTGTTCCAGGTACGACAGTGGTCGTTATTAGCAATAGTATCGTGTATACGGTCGGTATACAGGAGGCAGCACATGTAGCTCAAGACAATCCTTGCTGTGGATCGAAGCAGAAGGAACTGACGGATTAACGGGCGGTTGTGGTGGCTGTAGGCGTCAGTGGAAGAGACGGGCGAGATTGTGGCTATCAAGAAAGTGCTCCAAGACAAGCGCTTCAAGGTGGAGAGAGCGTGTTGTTGCCGTTGCCAAGGCTTGAAGTCGCGACTCCTGACGTTATTGTGTCTCTTTCGCTGATGTTTCAGAACCGCGAGCTGCAGATTATGCGGCAGTTACACCACGTGAACATCGTGCAGCTCAAGCACTGTTTCTATTGCAACGGTGAGAAGCCGGACGAGTTGTACCTGAACCTGGTGCTGGAGTACATCCCAGACACGGTGTACGGCGTGGCTCGCCAGCTGCAGAAGGCCAAGCAGTACATGCCCATCGTGCTGGTCAAGCTCTACATCTACCAGATCTGCCGTGCGCTGTCGTACATCCACTCCACAGGCATATGCCACCGGGATATCAAGCCACAGAACCTGCTGCTGGACCCGAGGTCTCACGTCGTCAAGCTCTGCGACTTTGGCAGTGCCAAGGTGCTGCAGAAGAACGAGCCCAACGTGTCGTACATTTGCTCCCGCTATTACCGCGCGCCCGAGCTCATCTTCGGCGCCACGGACTACACCACGAACATTGGTAGGTAGTCCCTTTCTGCCTCCTTCTCGATGGATTGCGTGCTTGCCAGGCTACTGTTGACCGGCTCATAATCGTTTTGCGTGTATATGATGGACGGCTTGTGTCCAGATGTGTGGTCGCTGGGCTGTGTGTGCGCCGAGCTGCTGCTGGGCCAGCCGCTGTTCCCGGGCGAGAGTGGCGTGGACCAGCTGGTGGAGATCATCAAGGTGCTGGGCACGCCGCAGCGCGAGGAGATCGAGGCCATGAACCCAAACTACACGGAGTTTCAGTTCCCGCAGATCAAGGCCCACTCATGGAGCAAGATCTTCCGCTCGCGAACGCCCCCGGAGGCCATCAACCTGCTGTCCAAGATGCTAGTCTACGATCCGCAGCGGTAAGGACGCTGCTATCCGTGGAGGTTTGAAGGGATCAATGCTAAATAGGTATGTCGATGCACTTGTTTGATACACAGACGCGTGAAGCCCCTGGAAGCTGCGGCTCACCCGTTCTTCGACGAGTTGCGGCAAGAGGATCTGAAGCTGCCGAACGACGTCCCCGCCCCTCCGCTCTTCAATTTTACGCTGCAAGGTACGCAAAAGACCAAGCCACTGTTGGAATTCTTGTCTTCGTCATCGACACTTCGCTGCATCTCTAACGCCTCCCTTGGTGTATTATTTGGTGCAGAGCTTTCGCAAGTGGATGTTAGTACCCGCGAGATTTTAGTCCCGGTCCATGAGCGGAACTCCACCAACTGGCCAGTCTTAGAGGACGGCACGTGGCCCGATGCGGCAGCCCGCGGGACTTCCTAAAGACAGCAGGCCGGAAGCCAAGATGTGGGGAACCAACAAGGAAGCAGCGACGAAAAACGAGTACGACGGGGTGAAACAAAATGTATTTTGCTTGTATCTTTATGGGGGCGGCCACGTGTGCTTGTTGCTCCTAGGATTGCGTGTCTTCCACTCTCTGGACCCTGCTGCTCTCTGCTCTCTGCTCTCTGCGTTTCCTTGTTTTCCTCGTTGTATAGTGGCGAGTTGTTGCACAGCATCGAGTCGAAGAAACGGCCAAGGACCTCCCTCATAAGGTGAGGATATTCGTGGTGGAAGATTCTCTGCTACCGCTCTCACGGCCACTCGTGAGTGGATGCACTGCAGTCTGTCCAAGCAGTTGCGCCTCCGGCCCCATGCGAAACCCGGCCGACGTGTGAAGTTGGCGCCTCCGAGCTCCTGTTCCAGCACGAAAGCAAGCAAAGCGTTCAGCATCTGGCCATTCCAGAGGAAAGACTGACTTGTGAGTGCGCAGCATACTGCCATTTTGAGCCGCGGAGCTTGCGGCGTTGAGGTTCATCCGGGGCTTTTGCTCGTAGATGCTCAGTCCCAGTGACGTTTGTGGCCGGACTTGTGCTCGCTCCGCCGCCTTGGCCTTCTGGAACTGCTCTTCCCACTCCTTCTTCGTGTTCTTGATATCCTGCAGGAGAAAAGCAAAGCAGAAGTGATCAGTCGGTCGTTTTGGGACGCCACGGATTACGGAGCGGCGAACGGACGTTTCGGATGAGCTCGAGCGAGACTTCGTTCTGCAGAATGAGCTCTGTCAGCTCCACATCGATCGAAGCGGACTCGTCCAGCAGCTGAGGCGAGAGAGAGAGAGAGAAGAGAACGGTGGTGAGTAGCGTGCTCTCCTGATGTATACAGGATTGGAACGGCAGCTCCCTCGAAGGTCGACCAACCTCTGAATGCGACAGACGCATCGGTTCTGGAACGCTGTCGTCTTGGTTCATTGAGTTTCCGGCGACTGCTGCGTCCGATGGCACTCGCGGAGACTGCAGGGCCTTCAAGGACTGCTCGGTCTCCTTCGTTCGGCGTAACAAGAGGTCCTTCAGCCTCCCGTTTTCGCGCTTCAAGCTGGCATTTTCGTGCTAAACACACAATGCCAACGGCTCAATCAGTAAGTAACAGTACCCTGCACGCATTGATCAGGATTTGAGCGAGTACCTCGAGGGATTTCACACGCTTCGTCTCCACCAGACGAGTGGAGTCCGGGTTCCCACCGACCACAGCCAGTTTCTTCTTGAGGTCCTCGATCTGCTCCTGCAGGATCGGGATGTTGTTGTTCTCAGTCTGAAGCTGCTTGTTCTCCTCCAGCAGCTCCTCACTGCACGCATCTAATCCGCGATTCTTGTGACTCGCCAGCGTTTCCTACAGGTACAAGACATCCGCCAGTGAGCAAATGATCATACCGGGACCCTCGGGAGACGAAGAACACCGCGTACCATGAGAATCTCAATGTGCTTCAGTAGTTTCCGGATGGTGGTGCTGGGGTCCGACGGGTCCACACACAGATGGGACGTCGGAACGTTCAAAGTCGATGGCAATCGCTGTTTCAAGCCTCGAGCCTCCTTCGGGGCGGCCTGGTCCTTGGCTTCTAGGTCCGACGTCTCATCCTTCACGCCTGACAGCGGGTTCGCGTTGCGCATTTTATCCACAAAGCTGGATGTTCCTGGCGATGAGACCGCCTCCTCGCTGTCTTCCTCGCTGGCAAACTTGAGCTGCGTCTGATTCACGGCATGCTCCGCATCTAACAGGGACGTTCCGCGAGCGTCCTGGACCAGGTATTCCAGCAGGATGGGGTGGTTATTGAGGAAGTCGTCGCGGAAGAGGCGGACGTTGCCACGGGGCATGAGTTTGCTTGCAAACGGGTCGAAGCCTAATGAAAATAACCAGAAAACAAGCAACGTCAAGCTCGGTCAGCAGCTCATGGGGTGGTGGGCGGCTTTCCGTACCGTTGGTTGGCCCCCCGCTTGTCGGATCAGTCGTCAGGATCCCTCGTGCGCCAGCAGGTGCAGTGAACGGACGCACGCCAATACTCCCGTTATTGCCGCTTCGCGAGCCTCTGTGTGCCTTGGCGAAGAATTCCTCGGCTAGATCCTTGTCGAGTTGCGTGACGTGGTCGCCGTCCAGCGTTTTGAGTCGTGGGAGAACACGCACAACCTGGAACTTGTAGCCTTCTAACTCGCGGGAACACGGGTTTCCGCCCAGATCCAGAGCTCGCAGCTTCCCAGTCAGCCAGTCGGGGGTCAAACCAATCAGTTCAACGTAGCTACAACAGCGAGGAAGATACAGCCAGTACCTTCGGGAGACCCCGGCACGTGTGTAGACTGGCGTCCAGATCTGCGATGAGATTGCCGTAGACGGAGATCGTGTTGAGCTTGAGCAGACTACGCAGCGGCGAGATGTCCGTGACCTGATAGATAGGAAGAGCCCAAGACAATATTGAGTGCACAAAGCGTCTTCATACAAAGCTGCCATGCGTAATCGATTGTCGAACCTGGTTGTTCGCGATGAACAGCTTCTCGAGGCCGCTGCACTGCAGTACACATGCAACAAAACAGAGGCGAAGATCGCCAAGAACAGCACGGAGGACGTGTGTGTGACTTCCAGCATGAGGAAGCCCAGAACAAGCCGTCCACCAACCTGCAGGTTCTCCAGAGTCGAAATCTGGTTAAAGTTCACATTGAGCTGTCGCGCCACCATACACACAAATACCAAGCCGGATGAGCCCAGCTGTAGGAGGAAGACAGTCATGAACAGAAGCGAAAGGCGAGCGACACCTCGATGAGATTGCCGAAGTGCTGGAAGTTCTCGAGCGATGAGAGGCGGTTGTGCGACAGCGAGAGGATCTCCAGCGACGCCAGACTCTGTGCACAGCTCGGCTCCAGCTCCGTCAGCTCCTCGTCTCGTAGAACCAACTGCAGAAACGGACCAAGACGCGCCAGTTGTCAGATTTCCAGCAATTCCTAGCGCCAGACGCGTCGTCTCACCTCCTTCATCGCCAGCAGATCGTAGACACCCGCCCGGTCCATGACCACGTCGGCTGTGAGCGGCAACGACTGCCGCTGCGGCTGTGCTTGGGCCCCATCGTCCATCGAGGAGGAGCTGCCGTCGGCCATGAGGCAGACGTTCTTGACGACGCTTCAAGCTCAAGCGCCGGATGGAGGATGTCTATCTTGAAATTTCAAGTAAGTGTACATCCTGGCTAATTAACAGAAGTAGTTCCCCGGTACAGTCGATATAGTGACGTATGGTTCAATGTCACTCCAAAGAGGGAACGCCAAACGACGCGGCTGTTATGCCCATAATGGGCCTGCAGTCCCTCGACGCATGCAGCTTTGAGTGGCTTCCGAGCGATAATGCGCCGCGACGGCCCACCAATAGAGCGAAATGAGGGCGAACACGCTTCACCCGGCATCGGTCGCTGCCGGAATTCGCAGCCACCGTCGTTGGTAGCTTCTCCGTCCACCAGCAGTTTCGACAGCGAAGGCCTCGCATGCTTAACTATCGGCGGCGCACAGTCACAACCTGCCGACCTCAAGACCAAGGCGCCGAGTAGAGTGCCCTGGTACCGGTAAGTCTTGCTTTGTTTGACCCACTGATCTCCTTCGCGACAAAGGGTCTTGACGGCTCAACTGGCACCCAGCAATTCGTTCGGAGACACGGCTCCGACCTCGGAGATGCCGTCCGAGCCAGTGGCAATGGACCCGCCGATGAAGCTCCCGCCGAAGCTACGGCCACTTGGCGGAAAACGTCGCTATCTGGGCACCATGCAGCTCATCACGGACCCGCTTCCCGAGGTCGCCACGACCCGGCAGCTCGACAGCAGTTCGTGCTCACGGCCACATCTCCCGCTCGAGAAGTCACTGAGCCAGACTTCACTGCTGCGGTCAGGCAAAATACATCGCAGAATCTTAAAGACCGTCTCCCAGGCAGATCTGGCTCTGCCACAATCGGATGTGCGTAAAGAGAAGGACGCTTTGCAGCAAGAAGGCTCGGAAGACGAAGTCATACCGCTGGCAGACAAGAAATCTGAGCCATTGGCAAAGCGAATCGCCAGTCCGGAGAGACCCACGCGCTCTGCACCACGCTTGGTAAGCGCTCAGTGGCCTTTGGCGGTCGAAAAGGAGACCTAAGAGTGCTGTGCCTTGTGTTTTGTGTGCACAGGCGTCCGTGAATGACGATGCCAGACGAAGGAGAGACTCACGCGACCTGAGCTTTGGTGTGGATGGAGAGAGAGCGAAGCCTCTGCGGTCACGGCTACTGTCGCAGTTAACCCAAGACGACGTCCGAGACGTGCACAACAGCCATTTCTACTTTGGCAAGATGGCCAAGACGCAGTTCTACGCGCAGTACAAGCACCTGTATTCCCGGCCGTATCTGTTCATGGACCGCAACGTGGCTGCTGGAGGAGGAACGACAAGTGCAGCATCTTTGAGAGAGCTGGAACGCACTGAAGACGACGGTTCAGATGGCGAAGGCGCCAATATTGAAAGCACGTGCGTCCCAGCGTATCCGACATCGAGGGAAATGCGGAAAGTGGACGAGGAGTTACACCCTTCCAGACTCGTGACCAGCTCATCATTGCTCTGCAACGACGAGAGTCATCTGACGCTGCCTTTGAGAGACAAACTATCCCCTCGAGCGCATTTCTTGGCCTCCTGTGTGGCCAATCCGCAGCTTGCCGTGCCCTTCTTCATCCGCAAACAGACCACCAAGGTCTTCGACTTCTCGTTCCAGTCACTCGGAGATGCCTTCATCTCGGCCTTCGCCCAGTGTCTGGTGCACGACTTGCCTTTCGTGGAGGAGATCATCGTGCGGGACAATCGGCTGAGCGATGACGGACTCAACAAACTGCTACACGCCGTGAGCGAAGGCAGCTTCATGCTCAACTTGCTTCGCCTAGACATCTCGCAGAACCAGATCGGCCCTAAGAGCGCGCAGACACTGCAGTCGTACCTCGTGTCCTCGCGCTGTACGCTGGAGACGCTGCATGTGGACAACGCCGACATTGACGACCATGAGTGTGCAGCCTTCATGACGGCCTTCGAGAAGAACCTGTCCATCAAGCAGCTCTGGATGAGTCGCAATTGCATCGGCAAGTCCGAGAACCTCAACGTCGTGCAGCCAGACTTCACCACAGGCGGCGAGGCCATCGCCAACATGCTACGAGTGAATCTGGTGCTAGTGCGACTCGATTTGTCCTGGAACTACCTGCGACTAGAGAGCAGCCTCGCGCTCGCGAACTCCATCCGAGACAACAGCACGCTCGCGGAGCTCAAGCTCTCGTATAACGCATGTGCCGACGCCGGCGCCATGATGTTTGGCGAGGCACTGCGTTTCAACCGGAGCCTTGAGGTATTGGACTTGTCGTACAACAGCGTCGGCGTCAAGGGCGCCATGGTGTTGGCCAATGCGATTCGCACGAACCGAACGCTGAGGTCCCTTCAGCTCAATGGCAACAACATTGGAAGAGAAGGCGGCCAGTTGCTGTTGGCTGCGCTTTGTGAGAACCGGACGGAGGACGGCTGCACTATCGAGATGCACGCGTGCAATCTCAGTGCCACCATCTCGGCGACCGAGACCGCCACCATCTCCGCCTTGAGGCCTCGTTCAAGTGATGGAGGCGACCTCAATGCCCAAGATCTGCCCGTGTTCAGCGCCAAGTCTGGACGCATTTTCAACCCGAGAGAACCTGCAGGCCGCTACTGCCTCAACTTGGCCGACGCCTACGACAAGGTGATCGCCAAGGAGCTCGTGCGCCTCGCGGTGGCCAAGAAAGGCTGCCGCTTCTTGCGGATTGAGCACAAGACTGCGTCGTCGGCGAAGAAGGTGATCACGTTGCTCAAGAAGGAGAAACTGACAGTCGAGCAACACAAAGGAGTAGGGGCTGGCCGAGGCACCGAAGATGGCGGCCAAGACACGACGCTCGAGACGAGAGGGCTGGATGTGCTGTTCGCCAATGTGGACCGTGATAATTCCGGGTATGTGGACCAGCAAGAGCTCATGACGGTATTGAACCAGATCGGACTGTTCCCTCGAGTGGAGAGTCTGTCGTCCATGCTGGAGAAGTTCGACTACACCAGTTCCGGGTACATTGAAGAGGGCGAGTTCAGCACCTTCCTCTTCCACGCGGTGTTCCAGATGATCGACGGGGATCAGTCGGGGAAAATCGACGCCGATGAGGTGGAGGAGGCCTTCAAGATGCTGGGCATCCACCAATACGACGAGATGGAGATTTTGGACGCCATCGCCACGTTTGACATCAGTGGAGACGGAGAAATGGAGGAATCCGAGTTCGTGGGGTTCATGAAAGACCGCCTTCTCGACCGAATCAAGAGCAAACTTTTAGGCCACGATGAGGTTGACGGAGACAGCGGCTTTCATGAGCGAGATCCATCCGTTGCACTACTGGATTCGTCCACTCAGAAGCCGTGGGTTATCCCCGAGGAAGGGCAGTTAGAGATCGACTTCCTGTACGATCGCGAGGCTTTCGCGACCAACGAAGAGGCCAATCGACAGGGCAAGATCTCTCAAATCGGGTTGGAGCTATTGATCCGCAACATCACGTTGCTTGCCACCTCTAAGGCCGAGCAAGACGATCTCTTCCACGTGGCCATGCACGACTCGGAGATCCGACTCACAGCCGCACAGGCCTATCAAATGCTCGACGCCTGCCACTACCTCAAGCCTGAAGACAAGAAGGTCGAGATGATCGCACTCCTGCTACCGCAGATGCTCACGGCCAAGGAAGCGCAGATCCTCGTGGCTCGGACGCTGACCCTCATGCAGCGGTGCCGTCTCAAAGCTCGGATGGGTAGCGCCTACTCCGTCGTGCTTGGGAATCCGACAGCCCACTATTCGTTCGATCTGGCGAAGCCGAAGGACCGCATCGCACTCACCAAGCTCGCAGAGGTGGCACAGAGCGAGAAGCTCTTCTCGAAGCTGCGCTCGGGCCGCGCTGATACGTCGCAACACGGCAATTGGGAGAATTTCCGCAACGAAGAGCTGGATGGCCATCGAATTGTACTCACCAACGCCTTCTTCCACGTGCTGCCACGACGTGGCAAGCTCTGCTTCGACTATGTGAGCACCACACGTCCCAAGAAAGGCACGGTGCCCATCAGTGAACGCCGGTTCGACCAACTTATCGAGGCGTTGCAGATGGAAGTGATGCTACCGGATGCTCTGGGCGCTTTAGGACCCACAAGAGCTCGCCGCAAACGTGGTATAAGGCACGAAAATGTATTCCCAAGTGGCACGAAGGAAGAGGGAGGCGATAGTGAGGGAGACGCAGCTGAAGGTGCCACAGGGCAATCGAAAGCGACCTCAACGACTCTCGCCGCTGGCCTGACAGCTTCTAAGCGATCCGTCTCGCAAGACCAGCCCGAGTTCTGGCACAAGACCCGCGCGTCGATCCTCAAACGCGGTTGGGACTTTGTGGCGAACCACTCGTACACATTCCGACTTACAGGCGCCACGAAGGAGAACGTGGGACTCAAGATGGTGCAGATCGAGTCGACTATCTGCGACCGATGGCTCTCGAGCGAACAGGCCGCCAAGATCATCGCCTGTATGCCTGCAACGTTCCACGCAAGGCCCGAGACGGCGCGCATCCTGTTCTCAAGGATCATCGACATCGATAACTTCTACCGTCTATACGACTCCATGTCCAAGCCTGAGCAGCAAGTGTGTGTGCGTACGCTGGGCTGGCTCAATATCGTGAACCCCATGGTGCCCGAGCGGTTTTACTCGCTCAATTTGGCTGTAAATGACGAGCGGGAGATGACCAAGGTGCTCGTGGAGCTGGCGATCGGCGAGCCGGGCGAGAACTGGCTGAACCAGAGCTTCGCACTCGTGCAAGGCGAGCCAGGCATCCCCGGCTGGAAGCTGCCTGTGCGATGGGAAAAGGAGGACGGTAAGGAAGGAGGCGTGAACCGCGCCGGCTTCCTCGACCTCCAGTACTATTCGGGCCAGGATCTCGGGTGCTCGCCCGTGACGTCCTTGCGCAAGGCACTCATGAAGCGCGTGCTTTGCGGGACCCGCCTCTACTGTCTTTAGACCCAAGACAGGCGGCCCCAAAGCACCAGAAGGAGTGCAGGTTGATCTCTCTTTTGCACGTCACGGGCGACGGCCAGCGCAGAAGCAGCTTCAATGCGTGACATGACGCCGTCCATCTCTGTGTTATGGAGGAACGCGAACAGGCGAAGGCCGTTGCGAACGAGTGGTGGCGGTGGTTCGCAAGGCGCCATCGGCTCAGAAAGATGATGGGTTGGAGGATACGCCGCAATGTCAACCACGGATTTGCAAGTCAACCAGGCGGGAATGGAGGTTTGGGTGCATGTGATGGGAAGATCGAGGGCCTCGTTTGACTCAAACGGTTTGAGCACGCTTGAAGCAGACACACGCTGCCGAAGAGCTCAGCTGGTCAGTGGGCTTGGCAGAAGCAGTGGAAACGTGTAGCCACGTCATAAGGGGCGATGTTGAAGAGAGATCCGCTCTCCAAGACTTTGAGTCAAGCGGCGAGCAAGCCAAGCACGCCAGCCAGCCATTGATGGACTCAGCCCAGGCCATCGGGACCAGCAGCTCCCAGCCAGTGTTTTGCTGGAGATGGACGCTAGCGAGAGGAGTGGTGCTTACAGTGTTCCAATCCCAAAGTGGCAAGACTATCGCAGCAATTGCATCCTCCTGGCATTCAACCTTCGGCTGAAACGTGCTGGCAACACGAGCAGCCGCGGGTACACCGTAGAAGTGCCGCCTACAGGTACATGTACTTGTACTGGTACTTCGTTGGATAAGAGAGCTCCAGGTGTTTCCTCTGGTCCATGGGACCCGAGCAGCTCAGCAAGTTTCTGCCGGCAACTCGGCGAGCATGCCGCTGTGCCACAGTCTGTGGCGGTCGTCTGCTTTTTCTGCGGGCCCCCCGGGGTGGTGCTGGCGGTTGAGAACTCTGAGGTGGTGGCGGTGGCTTTGTGGTGGGTGCGCCATTGACGAACCGCGCCAGGTCGCCTGACCACTGGACCCCTCACTCCACTGCAGTCTGCAGACAGAGCGTTGGCTTGTCTGATGAGGATCCCACCTCCCGCGCGCATGAAGGATCTTGTGGCTTGGGCTCTCGCTCAAACTTTGGTAAAACGTGGTCCTTGAATTCCGAGGACCACGTTGCGCGCTACGGTTCAGGATGTAACGGCCGGACACTCTCTCTTTTGTCAGCGACGACGCGCCGCTCGTCATGACTCATGACAGAGGACAGCCGTGTTCAATGCGGTGCACTTCACCGTGAAGTCCGCCATTCGAGACCCGTCATCTTCGAAAAATTGAACACCACGCACAGCACAGCGCACCCGAACGCGAGATGAACACAACACGCACGGCCCACGCTGTCGCACGGAAGAGTTACCGGGCTGAGTTTCGACGAACTCACTGAATTTACTGAATTCGCCCCCATCACGATCGACGATGGCCAGTCGTCGCTGTGCTGGTGCTGGGTGGAGATGGTGGCAGCGGCAATCCGATTGCCAGTGTGCGTTATCGTTCCTCGCGTTGAATTTCCTCGCCTGGACCTGCCTCTTTCACCAAGTTTGCGAGCAAGAGCCAACTCCACCCCAGCGCACCTCTCCTCCAGCGTGCACCGCGACCAGCGACGCCCAGGCTCAACCAGACCAGACTCTCCTGCTCCTGTTTGGGCTGGGGCCAACGGCCTGGTTCTGGCGTTACGGCGCTCCCCATGCTCGTTGTATTTGACATGCACCGAGCGTGGGCGCTCTTTCTTCGCGGCTGCAGGAAGGGTGGGTGAGCAGCACCAGCAAGTCATGCTGCAAGACGGCCAAGGACCGGCTCAAAGCCAACAGAGACTGCGGCTGCTATTGGCGTCCAGTCGTGCCGTGCGTTCGTATTGGATTGCACAGCCCATTTCCCATTCTGGCTCGGTTCTGCGACTCCAACCCCCTTACAAAAACCTGCAGATTTCAGTGAATTCACGGTCCGAAACCTCCTTGGGCCGGCCGCCACGAAAGCGCCACACTCCGCTGGCTTCCTCTCGTCCGGTTCAGCATATCCGACGCGCGTCGAAGGCTGCTGCGCTTTCTCAGTCGTCGCCGTGGACGTGTAATACATGTATTCTGCACATGCACATGCACATGCAGGCTGCTACCTTCCCACCTTTAGCGGATCCGCTTGGGAATTAACGATGACGTTCCCTTCGACGCGGACTCATCTTGTCCAGCTGGTGCTGATTTCCCAACGTTAATCCAATTAGATACGCGCCAGCTGGTGTGATCAGCGATCTGTGCAACGCATGGGGAGAAGAGAGCCGTCAAGCCCCAACTGTCCGCCCCATATCATCCCAGTGAGTAACCACGCCAGGTAGCGTCAGCTTTTGGGAATGCTGATTCCTATTTCGCTCAATTCGCGCCGCCAGCATGCGAGTGGAGTGGCTGGCGATGGATACAGCAGAGCGTGAATGCGAGAGTTCGCTTTTTCGTCACCGCACAGCTCTACGTCAACAGCGCTGTCGCTGTCAAGCCAGACATACACAGACATGCATATCCCAGCAGATCGGCTCCGTGTCCCTTGTATTGCTCTTTGCTTCGTTCGAGTCCAGGTATTAGCGCTTTAACGGTGTTCCTTGCCGTGCGTTGCGCGCTAAGCCCTTTGCAAACTTCCACTTTGAAGTTGATGTCGCACAGTTTGCGATGGAGTTGCGGAAAGTGAAGGTTGATCTGATAAACTGGCGAGCTGCTGCGAAATGACTGCCCATCGCTCTCGGCTCTGGGTCATTTGCTGCCTTCTTTTTCTCGCCGTCGCGTTTCTCTGAAGCGTCTTTGGCGCTGGGCTCGATCAATCCAGGGAAGCGACGGGTCCAGCTGCTGCGCTCTTCAGATCCCACCTTTGCGGAACCCCCATCCGGTGTTTTGGGCTCCAAGTTTGACCCTTTAAAAGGGGTCAAGATCGCCTCACGATGGAGACGCATTCCTGATTCGTGCCAATACATTTGCAATGTGCTGGGCAAAACTGAATCCAAGCAAATATACGCATTTCCTGCATTGCATCCACGCGGCAACGGCCACCCCGACACATTCCCCGTTGGGTTCCAGCTTTTCCATGCAGTTCACAGCCGAGAGAAGATCAGATTTGGGCGATTTTGCGTGAGAAGCTGTTGCTGGGTTTCTCCGGGTCTGACTTTCTGGCAAAGAACGACGCAAGTGTCCCTTGTCCGATCTTCTCTTTCGCCAGCAACCCGGACGACCCCACACAGCACCACAGTCTCATGCGCGTGCTTGCCGTTGCGACGGATGACCGTCGTTTTATCCACTAAACTCTGTGGCGAATTGTTCCCCTTCATTCCCGTCCGGCTCAGGTACTAGATTGCCTCTTCTTTCAAGCTCGCATGTCAACTCGGCGCTAGGTTTAACACCTGCTAGAAATGGCGACCAAATGTCTAAAGACACGAGGAAGGCGCGCTGCATGCATGCAGGCAGTACATGTACGCTCGCCGCTTGGGCTGGGAGACAAGCGCGTACTTCGCACACATCGCAGACCCAAGAGGCAGCGACGGGATCGCGAGCTGATCGCGATAGTCGCCGGGCTTTTGCAGTTAAAAATGCAGCGCTTGCCACGCGCAGGTTTTTGCTTGCCAGCGCACTGGTTGGTGGCGGGCTGAAACACCGGGTGATCGGGTGATAGAAAGACAGAGTGGCAAATCCTTGCTACACCTGAGAAATGAACGCTGGTTCTTGTCTCCCTTCAGCCTTCAGCCTTCAGCCTTCAGCCTTCAGCCTCGACTCGCGGATGGATGGTGTGGGTGGAGAGATCTCCATCGGAAAGCAACTGAAACCAAACGGCGTTGACGCGCTGGCTCTTCTGCTCCAGTTTCGCCAGGGCATTTTGGTCATTTTGGTGTCGCCCTTCAGCATCTGCGCACAAACCACGTGGACACCGGACCTCCTCGTATTCTCCCTGTTGCCATGAGCTCACAGCGGCAAGGATATCTGTGCAGCGAGCCAGACTGCGCGCCTGTTATTTAGAGCGCACACCACCTGTCTGTCTCGCCGAATAGAGCTCCCTGTCCTCCCGATATCACTCGGAATATCCATTCTGGAAGGTCCGCAAACCATTCAAACTCCTGCTTAACGCCGGCGGATCGCAAACCCAGACTGCAAGTGATATTAAGTTCAACAGGCTCCGCGATGGGTCAGCGGATGCTCAAAGGGTCGACCTGTCTGCCAGGAAGAGAGATCTGCGCTCCTCCCACACTCCTCCCTGCAAAGAAAGACCGCCAGGCTTGGACACCAGAAAAGAAAGGCCGCGCACACACTCACTTCCCACAGAAGAAGAACGGAACGTTGGGAAATCCGGCGGCCTCCACGTTCATTTCCGTATTTCCCGTGTGTTGCGTAAGCGGCGACAAGCAGAAGCAGAAGAAAAACAAAAACAAGTTTTCGAGTGTTTTTGTTTTTTTTTCCCGCTTCGAGCCGATCAACCAAACCGCTCCAATTCAGCTACTACCACACAACAGCAGCATGGGCGTCTCGGCTCCCGCGTGCGACTCCCCCCTGTCGCTGACGCAGACCAGCGGCAACATGAACACCGGCAGCGGCAAAGAGCCGGCCATGGACCCGCCGCAGTGGCGTCCGGACGCCGCCAGCGACTCGTGCCTGTGCTGCGGCAACGACTTCTCCATCTGGACCCGGCGTCGCCACCACTGCCGCGCTTGCGGCGAGTTGGTGTGCGCCGCGTGCTCGCCGTTCTGGGTGAGGCTACCGGAGCTGGGCTACAAGGGCCACGTGCGCGTTTGCACGCACTGCAACTCGCTGGCGTCTTCGCCCTCGACTATGGCGTCGTCGGCGTCCACGCACTCGCTGTCGAGTCTGACCGGTCTGGAATCGGCGGCCGCGTCGTCGGAGTCGTCGGACAACGAGCAACTGGGCGAGATCGAGGAGGAGCTGGTGTTCCGCGCCGTGGAGGTGATCGCGTCGTACTCGCGCAACAAGCGTTCGAAGCTCATGTACCAGTACTTCGTGCAGTCAGAGGCCGTGAGCTGGCTCGCGGACGCCGGGCTCATGCGTAACCGCACGGGCTGCGCGGCGCTGTTCCTGCGCCTCGTGGATTCGGGCTACGTCACGGTGAAACCGTGGAGCGGCTCGGCCCGCAGCGCCTTCTACGTCCTGAGCGAGGAGGTGTGCCTCGAGCAGCGCGCGTCGCACTACGGCACCGCCATCCACTCGGAGACCAGCAAGTGCCGCAACTGCGCGCAGTCGTTCCAGAAGTCGCTGGCCCCCGCCGACGGGTTCTGCTCCATCGACTGCAAGACCAACGCGCTGATCAACCAGTCGGACTCGGCCAAGATCCGCCGCTTCTGCAATTGAGCGCAGGACTCGAGTCCAGTCCAGCCATCCAACCCCCCATCTATCTATCGGTGCCGAGCAGGGTGACCGGCCGTTCGCCGTGTATTATAGAGTGTACATGTGTATTTACAACGATTCGTTTGAAAGTGTAGGTGCGTTTTTAAGTTAGAAGTTGAGGCGGCCGCCGCCGACATTTCCCGCACCGCTTCCTTTCGCCCTGTTTGTTCGTTCGAACAGAGGAGTGGAGAAAGTCGCGGGGCGTTCGTTGGCCGCCATAATCTTCACTACAATTGCACCGCACGCACGATAAGGACGTTCGTTCTCGTTTCTTTGCTTTTTGTTTTCACCTGATCTTTGTAGGAGAAATGTGTGTGTTGCGTGCCCTGGTTTGGCATCTTGCGACGTGTGGGATGACGGTGGGGCATCAGCACGCGAGCCGTTGCAAGCAATTGGAAGAAAGAGACTCGTGTTTACCACCGAGTTGCTTCGCATTCTTCCCGGTGCATGCGTGCATTACTGGTATTGTCGCTCGTTGACACTGCGCCGCCTCATCTGGCTTGTCCTTCCGACGCTGGCCCCAAATGACGGGGAGATGCTAGCTCCGACACTCATTTGACCTTCCGGTGCTTGCATGTTGGTTGATTTCAGCGCTCAGCACCAGAAACCCCAGCAAGTGGTGCTGATTTACAACCTAACAGCCTTGAGGCTGGCGCATTCAATTGCAAGCAGGTTGGTGAGATTTCGATGTGGGGTGGGTGGGCTGGCGCTCCGATTCTTTCCGGTGCCCGCCACTCGACCGAACTGCACGCACTTCAAGCGATTTGCCTCCCCACACTGAAAACCTGGAGAACAAACGTTCGACACGTCAAGTGCTTGCGTAACAACGCGTGGAACAGACAACTGGACATTGCGCATTCGGCTTCCCGCAATTCAGAAACGTCAGGGTCAACTGCTGCTGCTGCTGTTCCGGCGTCTGGTCGTTTGCCAACTGATCGGACGGAAGGACCCAACGATGGCGCATTCAACGCGGAGCAGAGTGTGAAGATGTCGCCGTGATAATCCCCATCGTCTTTTCGTGCCGACCTATCGACCGAACTTCGGGCTCGCTTGCCCAGCAAGCGGGCCTCATCAGTGACGAGTCGCCAGCGAACGTGTTGTTAAACCGCCCATCTCGCAGCCTTGCAAACAAGAGCCTACGTGTGGTTTGAGCGCTGTAACGTGAGCTAGAGACTCGAAATGGCGCAGTCGTCCCACCCAATACCAACTTCCTGGGCGTGACTGTGTTGGTCGATCAGCTACACGCCTCGAGGAGACCAGCACGTGCTGATTTCTGGCTGGAATGACCACGCATGGCGCATTCGCTGTAGCTTCTTCTTATCCGACGCTGACTGTGAATCATTCACAACACACACATGTCGCCCGTTTCGAAGGCAGACATCCCAGCAGCACAATGCGCTCGTTGTGCTAAATTGATTGCTTGCTCTCTCGCTTCTGGCTCTATTCATTCACTCGGGCATCTGGCAGATCGGTCCGCACTAGTTTCATCTGGCTGGGCGGCCACACGACGGCCACCACGCGCGAGTCGATGAGCGCCAGCGGCACGGGGCCGAACGTGTCGCTGTCGTCGCTGAAGGTCGAGTTGTCGCCCTCGATCCAGCACTTGCCCACTGGTACCATGCGGTGTCGGCCCTTGCGGTCCGTGACAAGGTCCCCCTCGAGCGCCACCAGTCGCTTGATCAGGAACTGGCCGGGCGCCTCGGGCGACGCCAGCACCACCACGTCGCCCCGCGTGAAGCGGTGACGCATCTGGATGGAGAACTTGTCCAGCAGCACGCGGTCGCGCACCGCGTCCTGCGAGAGCCCTTCGTTCAGCGTCGGCTGCATGGAGCGCCCCTTCACGCTGGCCAGACTCACCACCAGCGCGTTCACCGTCACGCCCACGGGCAGCCACAGCGCCGTCTTCGCCGCCGTCTGCCACCACCCCATCGTGTGTGTTCCTATTTTCCACCACAGGTTTCCAGCAAACGACCTGGTGAGCCAGCACAACAGAGTTTTAGCTTCAGTTTTAGCCGGCAATTGCCACGTTTTAACTTGCTTTCTGTACAGAAACTTTTGTGTCAAGCTAGAAAATTACGCGAACGACATGAAAAATACAGCCTGTTCTACCAGTAACTGATACCTCGGCCACCCTGCGCGTTAAGACGACCTCACCACATCACTGCGCTCCTCAGTCCTCAGTCATTGCTGATGCCGCAGCCGTGCATGAACGAGTAGAGCGTGGCCACCACGAGGAAGTGCAGCAGCAGGATGTAGCCGAACGCCATGTTGCGCGTGATGCGGTGGCCCAGCAACAGCTTGGCGCTGGTCAGCAGGATCTTATCCACCGGGTTCAAATTCGTGAAGCGCTGCTGGGTCTCCATCTTGTTGAACTGCACGAACGGGTTCATCTTCTCCTCGTACATGCCGCGGTACCGCGCCTCCACGTCCGCCACTGCGCCGCCGTCTTCCAGGGCCGAGAGGCCACGACCACCGCTCGGGGTCACGCGGGACCCCGTCGATCCATTGTCAGCTCCACCGTAGCTCTGCAAGTACCGGATCTTGTGATACAGCTGCATGTTGTCCGTCTCAAGACGCGCCACCGTGCTCTTGTACGACTGCGCCAGCTCCTCCACGCGGTTCTTCTCGCTCTGCAGCTCCTTCATGCGCTCACGGAAGCGGTCTCGCTGGCCACGCACAATCTCCAGCATCTTGCTGTCTGACGAGGTCGTGGAGGGCGATGACGAAGTCAAACCGCTGCTCGCACCGCCACGCAAAGAGCCAGAAGGACCCGAAGGTCCTGCGAATTGATCTTCCATGGCGTCCAAGAGGATCTCCGAGCCCATGTCGCCGCGCACGCTCACGCCACCACTGCGACGAGCCTTCTCCAAGGCAGCGACCGTCTCCTCCAGGTTGCGCACCAGCGCCGCCTGCTCTCGCAGTGCTCCATCCCGCGCGCGAAGCTCCTCCTGCACCTTCTGCAATGCTTTCGACCGGTCCTGCAGCGTCCGCTCGCGCTCCTGGAGTGAGTGCTCCAGACGACGCACGCGGGAGACCAAGATCTTCTCCACCTCAACAGTGGCCGCTTCCAGGCCATCCGCAGCTTCATTGGCCTCGGTTGCAGCCTTCTCGGTCTTGTCCTCTTCGTCATCGACGATGTTGTACTCGAGTTGTTGCAGGACACGTAGCTGCCGCGTGACTTCGCGGAACTTCTCGACGGTCGGTCGTGCGGCCAACTGCTGCTCCAGCTCCCTCTGCGTTTGCAGCGCGCTCTGCAACGCACTGTCCAGCCGTGCCGAGTCCCTGACAGCAGCAGCACTCGTCGCTGCTTGCGACTCCTTCAGACGGAACACCTCCTGTCGCAATGCTGCCACGACCGAGTCCTGTTCCGCTTGGAGTTCTCGGACCGCTTGGGAGCTTCCACTGCTGTTACCGACCGCGTCTGCGTCCTCGTTACTCCGTGAAGGCGCCGAATGCGCTGCAAAGATTTCTGTCGAGGTCGAGGCACTCAGCAATTCGTCCAGCTGCTTCTTGAGCTGAGCATTCTCGAGCTGTAGCGTCTGCGAGACGAGGGACTCCTGCGAAATGGCCTCCATCTCAGCGTCCAGCGCATTGCGGGCCAAGCCTGACCGTTGCTTGTGTGCAAACAAGTCGGACTGCATGGCATCCAGCCGCGCAAAGGCCTCACGAAGCTCAGCGCGTGAGCCGTCCAGCTGGCGCTCGTAGTCGCGACGTTGCTGCGCCCACTCGAGTCGCGCGCCTTCCAGCTGGTCCTCCAGCTCCCGAGTGCGCTGCTCCACTTGTTGGTGCACGGCATCGTCTTTTTCACGCGTCGCCGCAGCCACCTGCTCTTCCAGATTGCGGATCGTGATGTCTTGATTCTTGAGGGAAGCGAACTCAGCTTCGAACTCCCGCAGTTCGCGACGCAGTTTCTTATTCTCTTCTGTGACTTCCTCAGAGGCTGACGCCGAGGCAGCCACCGTCAGCGCCGGCGCCGGATCAGGCGCGGCGTACAGTCCCTTGTACAACTGGAAGAAGGCGTTCTCTGAGAACTTGGCGCGTCTTGTGAGGTGGTCGATCTCCTCCTGGTAGGCCTTGAGCAGCGGCCCGGCGCCCGCGGCCTTGTCGGCGTCGCTGGCCAGGCGCCGGAAGTGTTTCGTGGTCTCCGCCAGCTTCTTGCGCGAGCGCACGCTGGCGTCCTTCTCGCTCTTCATGGTGCTGCCTTGTGAGTCCAGCAGCACGCGCTTGCTGTCCAGATCGAAGGCCTTCCAGAACTGCAGCACGGGCAGCACGCTCTGTCGACTCATGGAAGAGCGCGCGCGCTGTCTCGAGTCGCCGCCGCTACTGCCAGGAGGCGTGTGAGCCGCATTTGGAGATGAAGCGGGCGGGCCGACCGCCTCAGTCATCACTTTGTCGCCAGCAACTTGCGCCATGTTGGATCTTGTGCTGCCGCTGTTTAGAATGGGAAAAGGGAAGCCCCACTCGGCCGATGGCTACTGAGGCGGCTCACGAGGATGGGGATGACGCAGGCGTAGGGAAAGGAGGTGCTGCGTCGCGGATAATGGGGTACGGCGGCGGACAGCACGGCCAGAGAGAGAAGAGAAGCTTCGTCGCTTTGGCTTTGCTCGCTTTTCGCCCTGTGCGTCCGTCGAGTTTTCTGCGTGGCGCTCTATCAATATCTCGCCGAATTTCAGCCAATCCACACGCTTAAAATTCATTGAATCGACGTAGATTGGGCAATAATCGCGATTGATGGCGAACCGAAGCTTGGGCGTAATCTTTCACACAAAAAATGACTACCAAGCTGACACCAGCCCTTGACTTCCTGGTCGCCATCTTTCCCGCGTTGCAAACGCCCTCCGTGCAATTCCAGCGAAATGGCGGCCACCATCAGCTCCATGGGTCGAGGCGGCTTGCATGCGCTGCGGGCGCTTCGCCAGTGGCCCGCCTACCCCGCCGGTGCATATGGAAGGGTGACGACCACTCGTCCGCTTTCCACACACGTCTCTGTGATTGGTAAGAAGTCGGTGTCCGGACAAGAACGAGGGAGATGTGAAGGCAATGGCGTGGCGAGTTTCTGACGCCGCCTCCCTTTGCGTATTGCGTTCTGGATGGGATAAATCTGCAGGTTTGCACTGGAAGACGGACGAAACGCGCCTTCGCGAGGCGTTCGCGGGCTTCGGCAAGCTGGAGAAGGCGCGAATAGTGACGCCCGACCACTCGAACAGGCACCTCTGGGCCTCGCTGGTGTACTCCTCCTTCAACGAGGCCTTCGAGGCCGCCAGCGAGATGAACGGCCAGGAACTGGACGGCCGTCTGCTACGAGTCAGCATCGTTGACCCGCCCACCGAGGGCGACGACCCTGCTGCTGCTTCATCCACCAAGTACGAGTAAGATGGATGACATCCGAAATAGACGGTTTGGTATTGACAGCTTCAAAAGCGGCGCCAGTTGCTATTGTGATTGGTGCAAACATTTTGATACGCTTCGCTGTCAGACCTCCATCCGACTTACTCGGTTGCGGGCAACGTGCGCGCGCTCTTCCACTCCAGCAAGCCATGGAAATCGTCCTTGACCAGCGCTAGGAGGGTGGCCAGCTTGTCGTTGGCCCGCGCAGCCCCCACATTGACCCGGGAGACGTTCTGCGCCACGCGATCGCCCGCACGCGCCACCACCGCCGGCACGAGCTCGTAGTTCTTCTCATGCATCTCCCGCGCACGCTGGAAGTTCTGCGCGGCCGTGTAGATTTGGCCGAGGCGCGCACAGGCATCTGCCTGGTTCACCACGTTCTCGGTTCGCGCGGCGATGGCCACGTAATGGTTCAGGAACTCAATGGACACCTGCTGATTACCCAGCTTCTCGTGCGCGGTGGCCAGCGCCGCGCAGGCATTGCCCTCGCCCTCCGCGTCGCCATTCTGGCGTGCTGTGGAAAGCTGCCTTGCAAAATACACAGACCAGTGTGTGAACAAACGAAAGGAGAAGCGGAAGCCCAGCAGAGTCAATAGGGCACATCACATCTCCACGTACGTTGGTCTCGAGGAAGGGAAGAGCATTGGTGGGTTGATCGAGGGCGTTGTAGCATGTGCCTATCTTGAACTGCGCGTACGTTTGCGCTTCTGCGTCGTCCGCTTTCATCGCACAATCCAAACGAAGTTTGTATACGTCGATAGCTTCCGAGAACTGCTTGGCCCGTTCGTGGCGCCACGCCAAGTCGGCGTAGACCTTCCCAAGCTGCGAGTGAGCCTCACCGCGTAGATCGGCGTCGTCCTCGTGCTCGTACACGACCTTGGCGATGGCCACGTAAAGCTCCAGGTACTGGCGCGCATAGTCCAGCTCGCCCGCGGCGTGGTAACCGCAGCCGATCTGACTCAACACGCGCATCTCACCGACCTGGTCCTTCACAAGTCGTGCGATCTCCAGGCACTTCTCATAGAAGAAAATCATGGTCTTCGTGTCTTGCTTCTCGGAGCAGTAGGCGGCAAGGCTGTCGTAGGCCGCCATCACGTCCGGGATCTCGCCACGTCGCTTGCAGTGCTCGGCGGCGACCAGTTGGTCGCGCAGGAACTCCATCTCCTGCAGCTCTAGCGTAGCGAATCCGCCGCTTCCCGCCACCAACCCATCGTTGCCTTCGCTTGGATGTGAGGTGGGTATTGCCTGGAGGGCGGAGCCTCCGCTGCCTCCTTGCTGATGGGAAGATGAGTCGTTGCGATGCGTGAGGTAGAAGAGATCCACGTAGGACTGCACGTAGCCATCCATGAGTAGCTGAGTGCAGAATTCCTCTTTCATTTTAGCCTGCTGTTGCGTCTGCAAGTTCACCGCACCTCCAACACTGCTGGTTGATGGATCCAACCCGTCTTTCCAACCCACATGCCCTGTATCATTGGCAGTCCCGGCTGTGGAGTTGGCACCAGGTCCACGCATGGGCTGCGCGCGCACGGGCTTCTTCTGGGCCTCGAGCACCACGCGCTTACTACTGGCGGATCGTTGCTCATGCTTCTTGTCCATCTGGATTCGGCCTGCCGCGCCGCTGGTGTGTGTCGTGCTGTTCGGCAATGAGGAACTGGTTGGGTCGACCGGGAAGGTTCGCGTCGTTTCGTGTACCCGCACTTAACGGCTGCCCGCACATTACATGTGGCGGTACTTAATTAAGGAAAACGTCTTTAGCTGCAGTTCGTTAATAGTGGCATGCTGCTCCGATCGTGCTCTTCAACTGTCAGCTGGGTTTGAGACCGCCCCGCGGTCACTCCGACGCTTCCCTCGCCTCACATCAACTTGGGACGCCAGCAGCTCAAGTGACGTAAAGCCATGGCGCAAGAGATGAAAGGTTGGTTCATACCCACGTATGGAGGGCGCTGACTCGAGGTTGCTAAGGACGCGCTGTATCTGTTGCGCACTGGCTGTGGCAGAGTTCATCGCGGTGTGCGGGACGCTGAAGCAAGAGGTGCTGGAGCTCATGCGCACCAAGCACCAGATGCCGCAGGAGGCGCTGGACTGGGTGGACGAGATGGTGGACTACAACTGTCTGGGCGGCAAGCTCAACCGTGGCATCAGCGTCGTCCAGTGGTGCGGAGTCCTAGTGTTCAACGCATGGCAGCGAGCGGAATGGTCATATTTGCGCTTCTTGCTTGTTTGATGTGGTTGGCGTTGACTAGCACGGAGGCGATGGCGCCAGGGAATGTGCTTACCCCGGAGATGAAGGAGAAGGCCAGCGTCTTGGGTTGGTGCATTGAGTGGGTGAGTGTGGCAAGGCCATGTGACTTAGTGGGGAAACACCTCAAGCTGATAGCGGGTTGGGCTCATTGATTGTGCTTTTGTTGCCGACTCTGCAGCTCCAAGCGTTCTTCCTCGTGGCCGATGACATCATGGACGAGTCGATTCTGCGCCGCGGCCAGCCGTGCTGGTACCGCAAGCCCAAGGTCAAGATGATCGCCATCAACGACGCCTTCCTGCTCGAGACCTTCGTGTACCAGATCCTGAAGAAACACTTCGGCTCGGAGCCATTCTATCTCGCTCTGGTCGAGACCTTCCACGATGTGCGTGAACGTACTCAAGTGTGCCAGTACATTGTGGACAACTGGCAGTTCATGCATGATGCCATCGCGAAGATATGACTCAATTCTGCGCGGTTGTGCACGTTCATGTGCCTTTTAGGTGGTCTTCCACACGGAAATGGGTCAGCTGTTGGACTTGACGTCTCAGCCGCAGGATGGGGAGGTGGATTTGACTCGGTTCACCGTCGAGCGGTGCGTTTCCTGCCATTGGAGGGGGCTCAACGAAGCTCTCGAGCTCTGGCTGGTGGTCGAGTTGTAACGTTGGGACCCTGTGGTTTTGCTGCTGTCCTTCGTCTTGCAGCTATCGCCAGATCGTGATCAACAAGACGGCGTACTACACGTTCTACCTCTCGGTGGGTTGCGCCATGTTTCTGACTGGAGTGGTCGACGAGCCCTCGCACGACCTGGCCAAGAAGGTGTGCGTGCAGATCGGCGAGTACTTCCAGATCCAGGACGATTTCCTGGACTGCTACGGCGACGAGAAGGTGATCGGCAAGGTGGGCACGGACATCCAGGACAACAAGTGCAGCTGGTTGGTCGTGCAGGCACTGGACCGCGCCACGGCCGAGCAGAAGGCGACGCTCAAGCAGTACTACGGCGTCAACGACGCCAAGTCCATCGCCATCGTCAAGCAGCTGTACAACGACCTGGACCTCGCCGCGGTCTACCACCGCTACGAAGAGGCGACGTACAAGACGCTCTGTGAGGAGATCGCGCAGGTCACGAGCATGCCCTCGGAGGTGTTCACTCTGCTGGTGAGCAAGATCTTCAAGCGCAACAAGTAGGCACAGCCTCGACGCACCCGCGCCTCTGAGCAATGCGATGGCCATGTCTTCATGCCAGTCTCCCTCTCTTTGGAACGCAACGAAATGGGTACGCTCCACCACACGCTGAAGCTTCTCCCGTGCCTCCTCCCTCTGCTTTGCCTCTATAAACGAAGAACTCAATACAAGTTGTGCCGCCTCTGGTGAGCCTAGCCGTCTCACGTAGAGCAATATAAGCAAACGTGGTTGGCAGCAATGGCCGGGATACTCTCTCTTTGCGTGTGCACGTACGTCCCTGCACTGCATCCTGGTGGGGCTGTGTCGACTACGAGTCCGAGCAACAGCAGAAGCAGCTACAGGTTGAGCAAGATGGGCCAGCGTTGGTCCACGGAAACGACTCGGAAGTCACGGCAGCCTCCTTCGTCAACCTCGAGAATGCGGGTGCAGCCATTCTGCTGCGTTCGGCTCGGTTGGCGGGCGTTCCAAGCAGTTGAAGCTAGTCGCAACTTTCCGACAGCAGTGAGAAGCGGATGAGGCGGGTGCTTTTGTCTCGCAGTTCTACCAGACTGGTAACCACGGAGCATTCGCTCACTCCAACACCGCACCCACAATGCCGAGAAAAATCCAAGGATTCAATTCCGTCAGCCTCATCATCGTTCCTACGTGCACTCGTATCTCAGTCTGAGCATCACTCCATTCAACCCACCAGCCCAAGTAACTCTGTATGCAGGTCAACTGGACTCGTTGGCTCCGTGGAAGGCTCATTCCTGAAAACTCGAGCGAGCTGCGGAGTCCCAGCCTTCTGAAGCACTACCGCCGGTAACGTTAGCTCAATTACTCAGCAATCTTCCAACCGCTGCGGCTGTGCCCCCGACCACTACACATGACCCACTACTCGACCGCGGACCAGTATCACGGTCTGAGTTTTCATGAGTTCCCAGACAAAGGCGTCGACCTGAAGCTCCAGAGCCCGCGGTCTGGATCGCGGTCACCATGGCCGCGTTGCCACCCGAAGCTGTTCTTCGCTCGGGCGGCTGCGCTTCTTGCCTTCCATTTGCTCAACGCTTTGCTCGCCATCTCCGGTGCTGGCCTCGTCCTGGCCTTCACGGTGCTGAGCATCGCGCTGCTGCCCATTTTGCTCATGATTTTCGCGTCCTTCGTATTTGTGGAGGTGACAATTGAACGCTTTCCGCACCGGAACTGGGTGGTCTTCCTACTCGTCATACTCGTCCTCGTGGCGATATCGGGTGCGATCATCCTGTTGCTTGGCTCGAACGCCTTTTGCTATGTACTCGGCGGGACGCTCGGCCTGACCGTATTTGGGACCCTCGCCCAGCTCTTCTTCCTCTGGCTCAACGCAGTCACTGTGAACGGACTCGCGTTCCTCGATGCCGAACTCGCGGACTTCGTTGTGCCACGGATGCCATTGCAGATGTATTCCGCAACCTGGAAGGATGAAGGCAATCTGCCAGACATTGATATGCACAAGGTGTGGTTCGCTTTCACTCGGTGGGATGAGGACAATCGTATCCCAAATGCCTTCGTGACACCGGCGATGTGGTTCGCCGTGTTCTACTTCCTCGTCCCCAAACTGCTTGTCGGAGTCCTGAGCGCCGTCTCGGTCTGGCTAAGTGTGGCCCAACCCATAGTGGTGCTCGCGAGCAGTGGACGATTCCCCTGCGTTGGCGCTGGTACCACCTTCCAGGACGAC
>MBAC02003557.1:0-39831 GCA_001712635.2 Nothophytophthora sp. Chile5 | reverse complement strand
CTATGTTTGCAGAAATGATTTCTGTTTTACCATTATTACCTCAATTTCCTAATCATTTTCCCAATCATTTTTTTTTTCTGAGTAAACTAATGTCCTGCTGTACTCAATGCGAAGCTTGTCCCCGATGGTATGGTGTTGACCAGGATTGTCTGTATTGAAGCAAAACGCAAGGGGGGGGGGGGGTCCGACCAAAGTCCGTGAAAATCCCGGTGGGGACGGAGGAGACAAGCGGCAGCGTAGCTCTACCGCATTGTCTGTTCGAAGTTTGCGTGGCCCATGGCCCATGTCTTTTTTTCTCGCGACGGTATTCGCCGGCTTGCATTCCCGCGGCTCCTGAAAGATCTGATATGGTACTCGTTGTCAATGCAATCAGGTGGCTCTGGAGAGTACTGTACGGACTGGAGGGTGAGCACTGGAAAATCTAACATGACCGGGATTTCGGTTGCCTCTTCCCTCCATGCCATTCAATCTGGCAGAGTTCATTGAATGCACGTGGAAGGAGATGACCCCGAAGCAAATCCAGGTTGCAGTAGTTGGTATATATGTGCGCAATGCTACTCTGATGCCAACACACGGAGCATTTACAGTAGAATGAATGCCTCGAGTGTGCATGATTTCCGTTGCGTGTACATGTGCCCATTTCGAGACACAGTTTAGTAGTCGAACATCGACAATTTATGATGGTTGACAGGCATGCAGATTAATCCATTTGTGACCAATTTCCAAATTGGCTTACCTGTCGCCCAATATAATATATTATGCGCACGTAAGCATGCTACCCAGCTCAGCAGCAACGACAAGGGTCATGCGGATCGATCACGCACATGGATACAGAGCCGCACAGCAAGACAAGTTTCGTTTTGTGGACTGCAGGTTAATAAAAGTGAAGGGAGTGGCTCGCATACAGTGTTCCTGCATTTCCCAAAAAGGCTGGCGTGGAAGCTTAGCAACCTCCGTGCCCATCTTGTTGTCCCCTTGCTATCCACCCGAAAGACTGCATGTCCGTTTTCGAGGTGGATTATCTGGGCGCGCGAGAATCCAATCCGAAAGCACGATGCATGTCCTGGACTACCGTATTACCGCTGCCACGCCATTGCTCCATCGAATGATAATGACGCGCAAGTTACTGATAGACGAGCTGAAAAAAGCGGCGAGTAGTGCGGGTTAGTTTTCCTTTTGGTAGCTGGTCGCCCATTACCCTGTGCAACGTACGTGATGGGGTTCACTTGCAACTATATGCCCTCATTGGCGCGTCAAACGTCGCGCGGTTGTCACGAACATGGAGGGGAGGAGGAGGGGGCTTTTCATGTTTTTGAAAATGATCAAACTAAGCTAAAAGTAGAAAAATAATGGAACGACTTCAACACCATCACAAAAAAGGCGATTATGGAACCCCCTCACTGTTGGCGTCCACACAAAATGTCCACACAGTTGTTGTCACTAGCCAACAGCTCAATCAAACCTTCCTTTAGACCTCGACTGTTGTGGCCCACCATTTTTACGCAGACAACTTTCTCCCCCAATTTCTCCGTTTTAGGCAAGCCACACCGTATTTCTGATAAATGTTGGTAATTCAGGGCATATATATGCGTAGCGTATGGGCACGTTTTGCCATAATTCTCCTCGAAAATGTAATGTTTGATCTCTTCGCGTTTTTGGCGCCGTTTTCTGGTACATTACTGTTTCTTTTTGCAACCATGATAAGGAATCTCGTTTTAGTAACCTTTTGCTTTTCGGGAGGGGTGAACTCCCTTTTCCAATCACAAAAACATGTTGCCACCCAAAATTGATCCAGTCGTTCGTGGGGGGGGGGGGAGTTTTAGGGTCGGAGGACGCTTCGAGATATAACCCTAGCCGTATTCTATAAATGTAAATCTTCTTCTTGCAAAAACAAAATACTAGTCATCGCGAGGCTTAACGCACAGCGTAAGTAAATCAGAGTCCAAACGATTTAATGCCCCAACTGCATGGAGCATGCAATCGAAATACGAATGATCATTTTAGGCCTCAATATATTATCAGCCAGCTAATGTGAATCCTGTCCAAACGTGCAAACGCCGGTCGATTTGCAGAACGCCGTATGCAAACTTCCTGTCTTTTACGAAACCGCCCGACTGCAAAACAAATGGTTTTGAGCTCACACTCAGTACGACAATCAAGCCCACATACGACATTCTATTTATTGGGGCGATTCGCCGGCGATTGGGTCGGGGCGATTGCAAGAACCGGCCAAGGAAATCTTGAGTAGAACGCACAATACTTAGTATGCCCGATTGAACGCCGCGCTTGCGTCATATGTGTCTTTGGGTGGTTGGCTAGGTTATTCTTCCATCACCTTGATCAGGAAATCGAGTGCCTCTTCAAACGGGGGCAGATCCAACGCATTGACGCTGCCGGCATTCAGAGGCTCGTAAGCTGCCTCCTCCTTCTCTTCTTCTTCTTCCTCTTCCTCGGGTTCCGAGCTGCTATCCGCGTCACGCTGCAGTTCGTCTCCGGCCAATGCGAACGCGCTGCAGTACCGGAGCGGACTATTACACGGGCTGCTGCTGGCGGTGGAGGAAGAAGCCACGCTTGATCCGATTGTGCTGGCTGTTTCAGCTGAAACGGGGGCGGACGCGACGACACTGATGCTGCCTGTCGACTTCATGAGCTCGCAGAACTCCAGGATGTCGTCGTCGATGCGGTGCTCGACCCGTGCCCACGTCTTGCGGTCCTTGCGAAGTCCGCGCATGCGCCGCATGATCTTTTCATAGTACTTTTGGGTGTGCGTCTGCACCTGGCGAACGGATCTAGTACCGACTGACTGTGCGATAGCCGACCATGGTCCTCGCGGGAACTCCTTGATGGCCATCAGGAACCGGTCGTGTTCGTCCTCGGACCACAGACCGTTCTTCATATTCTGTAGTTGAGGTGGAGGAGGTGATAGTGGGGTATTCCAGGTTGCAGGAATGGATGCTAGCAGCGATATAAGCTGTGGCTGGGAGGTTGATGGTAAAAGCCCTGACGCTTTTGTGGCCTACACAACGAATTGTGGAATGACTCGCTTCGAAAGCCGAGAAGCTGCCACGAACGAACAGGTCGGAGTGTCCCCTCTCTCTCTCTCTCTCTCTCTCATCGCTGTCCCCGCCGCTTCTGTTTCTTTTTTCGGTGGCCTCAAACTTAAACTTCACATAAATAAATGTGATGAAACCCTACAGCAGTTGAAAAACGAGGGCAACTCTCCATGTGCACGTTTTTAGCTCAGTGCTTTTTGTTAGCGTCGACAACTGCAACAAAGCAAAATCCCGGTGAGAAGGGAGGGTGCAATTTGAGCATTTCGTATTGTTGAAGACCGTTATGCACTGGGCTCTGATAAAGCAACTGCAGGAAAGTAAGCGCGGGACCATGTGCCACTGTGAATTATTCCTCCTACCGGTGTTCGCCGTTTTGTGTGAGACCGGCATTCCATGGATTGCGCTATTTCCAGGTTAGTCCACTCGGATATGGATGCACAGTCGGATAAGTGCATGCTTTCATTTGGTGATATGGTTTCCCCGTTGCTCTGCGACGCTGTGGGATGGAGGCCCTCCTCCCCCCATGAGGGTGGAGAGGAAGAGCATCCCACCCGTTTTTGAAGTTGTGGGAGTGGAGGGCGGACCAGCGGACCAGCGGACCCGGAAAATCCAGCCATCGCAACGCTGGGCTCGATGCAGGCTGCGGACGATTGGATCGGGTTGTTGGGGCGGTGTGGAGCGCAAAGTTACTGTACAAAGCGGACACTTCGTTTCTCTGATGCCCACTTCAACCAGCTCAAGACCTTTCTCACAGCATGTTACTGCTATACATGATATATCCTATATGTGAGTTGAGTATGAGTTTCATGAACACTTTTATCGACCTATCCAGGGTTGATAAACTTACCAATAGCATACTCACTTGCTGCTCAACGACACGGACACCACATGGACTGATGTCTCCAGTAGCGGGATGTCGAGATAGACAGGCAGATGCAAGTCCAAATTTTTACGCGTTCGTCTTCGCAAGGGAAGCAGATGCCACGTTTCGGTTGGAAGTGACGTAGATTCATTACTCACGTTCTTGTGCCACTGTCCCCATCAAGGCGAAGCACAATGTATGTGCGTGTTGAACCAGTCGGATCTAGGAAGTCGTGCCGCAGCGCGCATGCAGAGTACATATATCCAAATTACAGTGCACATGTACTAAATTTAGCAGATGCAAATGCATGCAAACCTGGCCAAATCCATCCACGTGGAAGCTAATATCCTGTTGTACTTAGTCGCGGATCAACCCACGGACTCGGTAGTTAGGCTTAACTGTGCGGTCTAATGAACTCCTGGTAAACTTCAAACGTACAAGTTAATACGAAATCGGCCTCAAAAGTAATCAACATTGAGCGTTGAGTAACAGCAGGTTTTCGCGCCTCCAAACGTCTGAGTGCATACACTGCTTCGCAATCTACTAGCTGGATGTGTTGACATGCGAGCAATTTTGTTATGCTACCATGCGGTTAATAATATCTATGTTTGCAGAAATGATTTCTGTTTTACCATTATTACCTCAATTTCCTAATCATTTTCCCAATCATTTTTTTTTCTGAGTAAACTAATGTCCTGCTGTACTCAATGCGAAGCTTGTCCCCGATGGCATGGTGTTGGCCAGGTTTGTCTAGATCTGGGTTCTGTGATGTCGAAACACTGGTACATCACGTGCACCGACGACATTTTCCTGCACCTATATTGCCACCATGTTTATTATTCTGCTTGGAGGCTGGTCAACTTTAAAGGCGCCAGCAATGTATGCTTGGGTGGATTTTATCGTTTTTGCAGTGGTTTCGCCCCCAGCAAAGTAATCCGAAGCTGACACTCTTGCACAACGGTGGGGATGCAAGTGTTCAGCAAACTTGTTGAAGGAGAGGCGCCCCCGGAGCTGATTTGGGTGACCTCCTTGATTGATTAGTGGCGTGCGGCCGGGAGCAAGTCTCTCCAAGATCGCATCGGTGGTGAATCAATGCCACACACGGTGGTGTTCGTGACGATTCAAATGCACAACGCACAACATGAGTCACTGTACATTAAATAAAATAATTTACAGCTGCAACATCATTTTGTTACCAGTACATGCACCGCGTCGGTATCGCATTGGGAACGAAATGCTCCAGCCTGATCAAGTTTTGCACAAATGTGCAACTAAACAAGATCTTCGAAATTACTGCAGATGGGTACAGTCCAGACGAGGAGGTCGAGTCATCATCCTAAACAATGCGCGAACGCGTCTATGTTGTGCGTTGTCCAACTTCAATTTGACAAGCAAATCTTTCAGCCTTCCCCGTCAAACTGGATTTTCTTGCCGCGTCGGTGTTTCTGCACCCATTCTGACCAGTAGAAAGTGCCCGTTGAGACTGCCGCAGTTAAAATGCAGGGTGCAAACACCTTGAGCAACCAGTTTGACGTGAAAATTTTCGTTCCCTATGCTGTTGCGAGTCTTATTAAATCGCTTTCTTCATCTGACAGTTTCGGCCAGGCAGATCTTAGTCGCATCCTTCCGTTGGCCCTTGCATCGCAACCATGCCTGAAAATCCAGGCATGGTTTCGTTTGCTGTTCGAGTGTAGCTGCTACGCCACACCCTTGTGTTGCGAGTCGACTGTCTCCGTGACCTTGTCATCGCCTCCCCTCCCTCCTGCTGGCGTCCATCCGACTAAGAAGTGCATCCCGGTGCGTGGCGTGGATTCTCGGGAAAAGAGAGCGCAACACCATGTCGAGGATACCGATGTGCAGCCTGCACGTGCGCCTTGCAGCAATGCGGACCACGATCCCACAGCGCACCTAAAGCTTAGAAAATAACAGCGACGATTTTATCGGATTTTGGCAGGTGTGGCAGTCTACGTTTCTCTCTTCCTGTAAATTTGACGAGGCCTGGTTGCCTAGTGGTCCCTCTCATGAACGTCCAGGTGCGGTCAAATCTTTGAAGGAGAATCCTTTGTTAACGCCCCTCGTTTTGCGAGAGCCTCTGCAGATTTCCAGCCTAATGAGCGCAGCTCTTTATATCCCATCGACTCACTGAACAGCCTTCACGAGCTTCGTGGTGCGGGCGTCGCCCGCTTCTCAACGCATTCCTGCCAAAATACTAAAGCGTAGTCGTGTTGCACGCATACACGCAGATTTTCAACGCATCGCCTGACCAAACCTTTCCGTGGCATTTCACGCTCTGCCAAATGGATTGCAACGTGCTTTCTCCCACGATACCAGTACGGTTTGCGGGGCGCCGAACGGATTGGTACTGCTGTCGACTGGGAATCCGAGATCAAACATGCCAATCCTACTCAAACACGCCTGCAGCTCGTCTCCCAGCTCCATCAACTCACTGCAGTGTGCATTCAAAAGCAGAGAAGCAACACTTTACCAGCTAGTACTGCTCCAACGGCGCGATCTCCTCTTCGTCCACGAGCAGCGTGTAGCTGTAAAATTGTAAATACTGCGAGAAGAAGGCGCCTTCGAGTGTGATCAGCACCTTGAACGTGTGCGCGCCCCACGTGAAACTGAACTCGCTGCCGGAGTCCCAGAGCATGTCCGTGACACTGCGGTTCTGAATCAGACACTCCCCGTCGAACAGGATGGAGCGGAAGCCACCGCGTAGGGCGTGCTGCAGCTCCACACAGTGTCGGTCCTCCGGCCCTTCGACCTCGAAAATCCACCACACCTGCTTCCACGGGAACGTGAACAGCAGCGCGCTGGCCGAGTGCTTGATCTCCTCCAACGTACACTTCCACACCGTCTCGCCGTTATCCAGGCTCAGCGTTCCTTTACGTGAGAGCGGCACACCATCGCGACCTTGAGAGCACGAGGCCAACATGTTCCGGGTCTCAAACACCTGCATCTGCAACAACGTCTCCTCTGCCAGGATCGTGCGACAGCCTTCGTCCGGCACTTTAAACCACGTGCGGCTCGGGAACCCGATGCTCACCCAGCTTGGCGGCATGGCGTAGAGGTTATAGAGCTCCTCGGATATCCGGACGAGCGTCCTGGGTAGACCTTCATTCTCACCTTCAGTCTGTTGAGGTGGGTGCATGTCGAAGGCTCCACGACTGGAGGGACGAAGTGAGAAGCTGCTGGTTCGTGGTCGTGGCGCATCGAGAGCTACCCAGCCTTTCTCCTTAGTGAGTCGCACATACGTCTCCTGCGTGCGTGGCAAAGTGTACTCCATCTCGGCCGAGAAAATCGTATTGGCGAAGAGGTAGCGCACAACCTCGCTGGTTCTCTCGGGTGACAGCAACACCTCTTTCTTCTCGCTCACCACGCGGAAGAAGAACTTGCCATTCTTCTTCTCCGGGTCCTCGTCCACCGCCTCCAGCACCTGGTCGCCGCTTGGCGTCTGGTCGAACAGCCAGCCGTTGCACGTGCTGCTCGTGGTAGGATGCGACTCGCTGGCGACCTTGATGTACGTGATGCGACTACCTGGTGGTGTGTACTGCAGACTACTCTCGAACACCGTGCCAGCAGTCATGGGGGCCACACCAGGCAGGCGGGGGCACTCGAAGTCGGGAGCTGAGCGCAAGTACACAGGCACTAACACGCGGTAGAATTTGGGCAGGTCACGCGTTACAGCAAAGCCTTGCACCTGCTCCAGCATCAATCGGAACGGAGGCTCCGTCTGTCGCTCACAGATCCAGCCAACGTCATGACGCAGCTTCACAAAACCAATCTCCGGCACCTCCGAGTCCCCCGCAACCGCTGCAACAGGCGGCGTCGAAGGCACAATTCGTTCGCTGCACTCAATCAGCGTGTCCATCAGTCGTTTACGTCTGGCTGGCGGACTCGAGGGCGTCTGCTGGGTCCTCTCCTTCCCTGGACTCGAATCCCTCATTTTGCTATCGCCTGCTGGCGTGGGTAGCACGTCCACGTCTTCCAGCACACGGTAGAACAGTCGCTCCACTTGCCGCACCTTGGGCTCAGCCATCGGCTCCAGAACCACTTGGCCGTCCATTGTGGTCTCAAAGATCCAGCCGCCGTGACACGACGGCGGTGCAGCCAGTGGTAGAAACGATGCCCCGTTCGAAGACGTTCCTTCTTCTTCAGCACTATCATTGCTGGACTTGCGTGTTGGCACGACCTTCGCTGCCGATCGCGGACTCACCGCACTGCCCGCATGGCTTCGTGAACAACCGCAGCGCGAATTCTTGTCCTTGCATACGCGCACGTACGTGATTTTACTGCCAGGCGGCGTGAACCGCTGCGAAGCCTCGACGATAGAGTGCAATTTGAATCCTTTCCCGGCACGTTGCGCCATGATGTGCGGTGCAACGCGGATGCCCACGGGGATCTTGACCACGTAGAAAAAGTGGCCGTACTCAATCGCTGGCTCTGTGGCCAGTCGCTCCAGCACCTTGATGCCCGAGTTGAGCGTCTCAAAGAGCCAGCCGTCCTCGTAGGCCAGCTTCACAAAGGTCACACCGCTTTGTGGACAGCGGTACGTTTCATGGCACTCGATGATTTCTTCGGCGTTCTTGAACACATGACGCGAGATCACAGGCGCCAACAAGTCGGGCGCCTTGCGCAGCTCAATGGGCACCAACACGCGGTAGTAGAACCGACCGGATGCCGTCACGGCCTCCTCGTTCTCAGGGAGCTGCTCCAGGAACTGCGTCTCCCCAGCGACACCCGCCTCCACTGCCTTGCTCGTCTCCTTCGTGGAGAGCATCATGAAGGCGTCCTCGACATGAGCCAGCCGGATGAACCACGTGGGGGCGTTGGCCACGCCAAACAGACACTGCAGACGGCCGCTGCTGGCCACCACCTCCTCCGGCATCTTCACCACGCTGTATGCTAGCAAGGAAGTACCCAAAATAACGACAGGAGAAGGTTAGGCAATTTGCACAACAGGACTGGACTAACTCCTACTGCAGATAACACATGCAAAGACGGATAGACACTGTCTATCCGTTTTGCAAATCTGTCCAAAATGGATATGGCGCCAACAGACGGTAGGTCGCCAGGGATCGTCCGACTTACCATGTCGTTCCTGCTGCTGCATCTGCTGGCGACTGCGCGCCGATGACGTGCGTCCCCCCGACGGCTTCGTGATCTCCTGGATGCGCACCACCTTGTAGTCGCTCTCGGCGAGGGACGGCGCGCGACGGCGCGGGTCGTCGGCATCCTCTTCATCATCGGGGCCTGCTGTAGTAGCGCTGGGGGCCCCGAAGTCGATGGAGAACAGCTTGGCCTCCTGTAACACGCGGTAGAATCGCGTTTCCGGCAGCACAGCGTTCCGCAGCGAGCGGGCGGCTGACACGGCGCGCGCTCGCGAAGAAGCTGCCGCGCCACCATCGCCGTCGACCCCCAGCGCCGCTAAAGCGGCCGCCACTTCCGCCTCGTCGCTCACTTGGGGGATCAGACGTCCGTAGTACGCGGCGCCCGCGTTGGAGCTGCGCAGCCGCGGGTCCATGGCGCTCCAAACCGCTTTCTGCCTTCTCCGCTGTGCGGTCTTCCGTCGTTCTTCAGATGAGGGATGTGGTGCGATAGGTCTTCTATTCGGGCGGCGAAGTTAGGTGAGCACGTATACAACCAAATAGTGGACCGTCTTCAAGCAAAAGCGCGTATATTGTGCACAAGATCCCGAAAATTACAAATCTGTGCGCTCTCCGGAGGCCGGCGTCGAGGCAGCTCCGGCCGGCACGCCTTGGTCGCGATGCGCCGAGATGTCCATGTCCTGCATGACGTTGGCCAGGTTGGCCTCCTGCTGGTCGCGCTTCTTCTTCTGTTGCTGCTTCATGCGAGCCAGCAGGTCCGGCAGATACTCCTGCTCGTACTGCTTGGCGGCCTCGTTGACCGCCACGAAGAACTCGTCCATGCCCTCGCCCGTGGCCGCCGAGACGCCCACGGAGCTGAGGTTGTTGTAGAACTCCTCGAGCACAAGACTCAGCGAGCGAGAGAGGCTGCCCATGTAGCTGTCGTCCTGCACCTGGTCCAGCGCCGTCTGGAAGCTCTCGAAGTCCGTCATCCACTCCTGCGCAAAGTCGTGGCGCAGCACGTCGATTTTGTTGAACACCACCACGAACGGCAAGCGCAGCTTGTACAGGATGCTGCAGGCGTACAGCATGTTGGACATGAAGGTGTTGGGGCTGGCCGTGCGCGGCGTGTCCACCACGTACACGATCACCGACGGGAACGTGGAGGCCAGCGACTCCGTGATGATGGCGCCGGAGGCCGACCACGTGAACGCCTCGATCTGCCCGGGCGTGTCCACGATCGCGTAGCTACAGCGTCACAGACATCCCCATAAAGTGAGTCCATCGTTGTCACGGATTTCAACGATTCCCGCCGCACAGACTGGTAGCAAACGTACTCGAGGTCGCCGCTGCGCTTGCTTAGGAGGTCGATCACTTGATCGAACCGTGTGGCGAACAGGTTCAGCGACGTCATGATGGCACCGTTCGGGCCCAGCCCGTACTCCGTCATCACCTGCTTGTAGTCCACGGTGTCACGAATGTCCACGTTGGCCGTGTACCCCGTCTTGCGCACGGCCGGGTCCAGGTTCACCACGTAATTGCGGAGGCCGTTGTCGACGCCATACGCTGCAATTCGCTGCGCCAATGTCCCGCGTTTCCGCAATCAGATGCTAGTCAGTCCCAGTCCGCCAAAGCGATCATAACAAGCATACACAATCCGAGAGGTAGTCGCCTTCCGAACCTGCATGAGCGTGGTCTTGCCGCTGCCAGCCATGCCGATCACCAGCATCGTCACGGGCTTCGGGTACAGCTTCGGGAGGCTCGGGTCGGCCGCCGCAGCTGCGTACGCATCGGTAGAGACCGCCGCACTGGTTGGTGGTGGCGGCGGCGGCGGCGCGGCGGCATCCGCCATGGGGACGTCGGCAGAGGCAGGCGTGGGGAGCTCCATCGTCAACTCTCGGAGATGTGAGCGCGACTGGCAGCAAGGCTTCTCCGTTTTGACCAAATGCGACACAATTAACACAGTCCTTGTTTCGCAAAGAAACGGGTTTGAGACACCTACTTTTGCAAATTCTCAACGAATACCGGTGATCACCGGTACCGGTAGTACATTGCACCACCCTTTATGGAACACACACCAGGCTCAGTTGAAGCAACGATTATGATCAGGCTTCGTTCAGCTGGGCTTATGGTGCTATATCGTGTACTTCTGGTACCTGCGCAGAATACGCTGCAGCTGGTAATGCACCTCGCCCGCCGTCGGGCGAGCTTCCGGGTCCATGTCCACACATGCGTGGCCCAAATTCACGAGAGCTTTCGGGGCGTTCGCCGAGAATTCGACTCGGAGGAGCCCTGCCGCCACCAGCTCCAGCAACGCGGTGTCTCCCAGCTTCCCACCAGCTTCCACGTCCCTCACATTGGCGTACGGCGGCAGATGCGAGTCCAACTCGGAGAGCACAATGCCAAACGAGAAGATGTCGGCGCTGGTGTCGTAACGCTTGCCCAACATGACCTCCGGCGCCATCCACAGCCTCGTGCCCACGCCGGCAGTCATCGTGTCGACCGTCCACTTGCGGGAAACGCCGAAGTCGGTGATCTTGGCTTCCAAGTCCGACGTGAGCAGGATGTTCATGGATTTCAGGTCGCGGTGGACGATGACAGGGTCCAGGGAGTGCAGATACGTCAACGAGTGCGCCACGTGCAACGCTATCCGCGCCTTGTCGACGTCGAAGCCAGGCGACCGATGCTCGACCCTCTCGAAGCGTCTGAGAAGCGAGAACAAGTCGCCGCCTTCCATGAACTCGGACACGGCGCACAGGTCGGTGAGCGAATCCCAAGCCACGCCGATGAAGCGCACAATGCGTGGGTGCTCGACGCTCGCCATGATCTTGATCTCGGCGAGGAAGATGTTGATCTGGTTCAGATCCTTCCGTTTCTCCGGCAGCAGCATTTTGATCGCGACCGATTCACCGCGGTACAACCCTCGATACACTTCCCCGTGGCCGCCGCTATTAATTATGTTCCTCCGGGTGAGTTTCTCCATCGGAATTCGAGCTGTCGTAATTGCTGCGTCTTGCCACAAAGCGCACTGCGGCTTCTCGTGCGACGCTGAAGCGCTGCTACTGTCGAGATCCATGGTGTGGTCGAAGTTCACATTGTGGACCACGACCCGAGACGACGTGTTCAAGCTCTCCAAGGCGACGGCATTGGCGGCAGGGAGACTCACCGGTGCGACTGCATAAGACGCATCGAACGAGAGCGACCTACGCTTGCTGGGGTATCTCTTGCGCCGACGATACCAGACAAATAATGCGGCGAACAAGAACACCGCTGCCAACGAGCCGACGACGATGCCGACGATGCTTCCAGTGCTGAGACCTGTACACGCAACAGCGAGGCGTCATGGAGAGCTAACTATGACAGCAGCGGGGTACAATAGTTCGTTGCCAACGCACCTCCTTGGCTGGCGTCCAGGTTCTGACTGGCAGAGGAGTCATCGCGAGGCTGGGTCGAGCCGCTGTCCGTGGAGTTCACTATTACGACCACGGTAGCCGATGCGTTGGCTGTGGCGGTAGCGGAGGTCGGCGCTTGTGTAGTCTCGGTAGTGGAGCTGGCGCTTCCGGAGTCGATACCGGGCGTCACGGTCGCGGTCGCAGTTGTGGACGACTCTGTACTCACTGCAGTGGCGGCCGTCGCTGTCGGAGTCGCTGGTGTAGTGACTGGTGCGGATGTTGTGGTGGTCGGGACAGCTGCTGTTGTAGCCGGCGTAGCTGTTGTTGTAGTCGGAGTGGACGTCGTGGACGTAGGGGTGGAAGTCGTCGACGCGGGCGTTGAAGTCGTGGAGGTGCCAGCCACTGTATCCGTCGCCGACGTGACGACTCCGGCCACTCCGCTCACGGCATCGCCAATGACCGAGTCCCGCATGTGGTCACAGAGTTGGCTGCGCACTTGGAGCAGGAAATCGGAGTGTGCTCGCTTCCAGGAAACTGCGGCAAATGTGGGGACCCCGACAATGCCAAACTGGGCTTGGGAGACCGGGCTGGAAGGCGGTCACGCCCCCCTCCCTCCCGAGAGAGAGAGCCGTGGAGGTGGAAAGTGCAGCAACATGCCACGGTAGCCGTTCGCAGTGACAGCGCTGGCGTTGATCATTGAACCAAGATCGGGCAACAAAACCTATCAGCTCTGCAGCATCTAACTAGGTGTAATATTTCGCATAAAACCTACTTCACAGCCATTTTCATCTCTACTGGACCGAGGGACCTTTATTTCACCGAAATTGTTGCACCGAAACTGGCGAGTAGGTTATTTATCGGACACACAATAAACCTAAATAATGTTGACCTCACGATCTTCCAGCCCATCCGCAGGAGTGTGGCAATCTCGTGCACCTTCGTCGGTCGTAACCCACCCGACAACGCAAGAGCCTCGCTTCGGAGGCCCCCAAGCCCACCACCATGGAATCACCAAGGCCGCATGCCTCCGAGACCAGTGGTTGTTATTGGATTACTCATGCATGCAGCACTGAGTCTTGTTGCCATGGCGACGTATCGAAGAGTTCTAGTTGTATAACAACACCAGCGCTCGGAGAAAAGTGCGTGCACTGTTGTTCATCTCGTAGCTCAAGCCGGTTAGACTGCTGTTCCTGTATTTGTGGAGGTGAAGACACGCCGCATGGTGCACGCTGGCTTCGGAGCAAAGTGAAGCGCCCTACTACAAAGGGCAGTCGTCTCGTGGCTGTCGTCGTGAGCTGCAATTGCACGCTTCCTGACGCGCCATAATCCCGAAGAAGGATCAACACAAGATGGCAGTGGAACGTCTCTCCTACCTCTTGCTGCATAGCCGATTCTCGGAGGTCCACCGACAATCGGATATGCCGCGATCAACGCGAAAGTTTCGCGTCCCACTAAGCGGCCTCAACTGGTCGCAGTTGGACTTTGAAGAGACGAGGCGAAGGCAAGTTGCCGCGGCCTCTGGGCTTGCTGATCCAGACGGAACGAGATGCGAGATGTCCCCTTGGCTGTCGGGCTCTCGCGAAAACAAAATCGTGGAGCACCTTGAGGTCATGTAAACGACCCAACTCCTTTGTGCAGGAGCCACCAACGAATACGCATCCATTAATGCAGTGCGCAAGGTCTTGGGCGAAAATTCCTAGTTGGATGTTGTCAGTCAGCCTCCTTTTCAAACGGTGTACTCTTCATACATGCGCATAATACTTTGCAGTTGATAGAGCAGCTCGCCAGCGCTCGGTCGAGCTGACGGGTTCAAATCCACGCATGCATGACCCCGATGAACCAGCGGTCGGGGCACATTGGGCGAGAACTCGACGCGCACACCGCCCGACGACACCATCTGCAGCAGTGCTGTATCTGCGACCGTCCGCCCGGATACAGAGTTCCTGACCTCGGTGAAAGGCGGCAGATGCGAGTCCAACTCGGAGAGCACAATGCCAAACGAGAAGATGTCGGCGCTGGTGTCGTAACGCTTGCCCAGCATGACCTCCGGCGCCATCCACAGCCTCGTGCCCACGCCGGCAGTCATCGTGTCGACCGTCCACTTGCGGGAAACGCCGAAGTCGGTGATCTTGGCTTCCAAGTCCGACGTGAGCAGGATGTTCATGGATTTCAGGTCGCGGTGGACGATGACAGGGTCCAGGGAGTGCAGATACATCAACGAGTGCGCCACGTGCAACGCTATCCGCGCCTTGTCGACGTCGAAGCCAGGCGACCGATGCTCGACCCTCTCGAAGCGTCTGAGAAGCGAGAACAAGTCGCCGCCTTCCATGAACTCGGACACGGCGCACAGGTCGGTGAGCGAATCCCAAGCCACGCCGATGAAGCGCACAATGCGTGGGTGGGGGTAGACGGCGGCACTGTGTCCGTGGACGAATCCGACGACTCGGAGCTGGCCTCAACGTTGCTGGAGGTGGCGGTCGTTCCTGTTAACGTATCCGCCGTGGACTCCACAGCGCCAGCAACGGTGTCGACAGCCGCATCGATGAGCGATTGCCGCATTTCTGCCAACGACTTGGACTTGCTGTTCTCAAGGCGTCGACCTCGTGCAGATAATCAGCAAATGCCATAGGGCCGTCAAAGTCTTGTGGGAATCCAAGCAACGAGAAATGCGAACGCTCTCTGTAGAAACGTGGGTCACGGCTGAAAAGAGGTGTGGTCATCTGCATGGCAAGTTTCGTGCGGGTGACTGCATTGCTTGAAAAGACAGCGTCGTTTTCGGTGGATCCAACTGACCGCAGTAGGACCAGCATGTGGCTGCGATTGCTATGGCTTTGAATCACTAGTCGCCTTCGTCGGAGCCGCTCCATATCCCTCACTGTTCACTTCCGTTGTCGAGGCTACGGCATCAATTTCTTATTATTTACTTGTTTTGCTTTCGACGCAATGGCGATAGGCGGTCACCGCAGCGATACGGTCGACTGCCTTCGCTTCCCATCCAAATACTCGTACACAATCATAGACGTATAACCAGGAGCAGCTCACGCGACAGACTCCACTCCTTCAGTGCTGCGCCCAGCCTCACAGCGTGAAGGCCTCATACATTTGCAGAATGAGCTGAAGCTGGTACAGCACCTCTCCAGCATTAGGACGGGCTGTAGGATCCAGCTCCACACATGCGAGGCCCAAGTCCACGAGGGACTGCGGCGCATTATGCGAGAACTCGATTTGCAGTCGCCCCAGCGACACGAGCTGCAGCAGCGCCGTGTCCGGGATCACTCGTCCCGACGCCGTCTCCTTGGCCGCGGCGTAGGGCAAAACGTGCGAGTCCAGTTCGGACAGAACGACACCGAAGGAGAAGATGTCGGCGCTGGAGTCGTATCGCTCGCCCATCATGACCTCCGGCGCCATCCAGAGCGACGTGCCGACTCCGGCGGTCATAGTGCGGTCGCTGCTCTCTCGAGATACGCCGAAGTCGGTGATCTTGGCCCCCAGGTCCTCCGTCAGCAGGATGTTCTTGGATTTCAGGTCGCGATGCAGAACCAAGGGGTCCAGGGAGTGCAGGTACGTGAGCGAGTGAGCCACATGCAGAGCAATACGCGCCTTTTCCCGGTCAAAGCCATGAGGTCGACGCTCTTTCCGCTCGAAATGGTCCAATAGTGACCGCAAGTCGCCGCCTTCCATCAACTCGGTCACCGAACAGAGATCCGAGAGCGAATCCCAAGCCACGCCGATGAACCGAACGACTCGGGGGTGCTCCATAGCCGACATCATCTTGATTTCCGACAGAAACGAGTTGATCTGACGCAGATCCTTCCTTGTTTCAGGCAACAGCATCTTGATAGCCACAGCTTCTCCGCGATAGCTGCCGCGGTACACCTCGCCGTAGCCTCCGCGGTTCAGCAGCTTGCCCATACTGAGCTTCTCGAGCGGGATCCGCATGGCTGTGATGGTCTCGTCCTCCCACATGCCGCCTTTGCCCAGCGACGCGGAATAGCCGCCGTTCTCCAGGTTGTGGGTATTGAGCGACGTGTACAGCTCCGTGGACGACGTGTCGATGCGAGAGTTCGCCGTGTCGTCGGAGAGCTTCGCTGGGACCGCCGCAAAGTGCTGCTGGAGCGACGGCGAGCGCGACTCACGAGCTGTTCGTTTCTTCCGGCGCCGCCACCAGATTCCTAGCCCTACGATCAGCAGCAACGCCACCACAACAGCCAAAGTGACGCCGATGATCAATCCGATGCTCGTTCCTACAGCAGCAGCGGATTTAAAGTGGGAGGAGTCAGTCAGTTTGTGGGCTTGGCCAGAGTAGATTAATGCTGACTAGCGACGTACCTTGTTGCTCGCTTGCCAGTCCGTCCACGTCCTGACTCGCTGAGTCATTGTCAGTGAGTTGCGCGGCTGTTGAACTGCTCTGACTCCAGCTTTCGCCTGTGTTGCTGTCGTTGTTGTCGATGTCGTCGCTGCTGCTGGTCGCAAAGCTGGCTCGTTCTTCCTGGCCTGAAGACGATGAAACGGAGTCAATCGACGTGGCGTTCGTGTCTGCGGTCGCTCCTGGGGTCTCCGAAGCCCCAGACGCAGACGCAGCACTGCCGCTGCCTGAGTTCTCGGAGCCATCGGTTGCGTGTGAAGCACTCGAAGCCGGTGAAGAAGTGGAACTTGGCGTGGCGGTGATGGAGGCAGGCGCACTCGTCGTCGTCGAAGGTGTGGTCGTCGTGGTTGTGGGCGTCTGGGTTGTTGTGGTGGGCGTTTTGGTCGTCGAAGTGGGCGTTTTGGTCGTTGAGGTGGGTGCTTTGGTCGTCGCAGTGGGTGTCTTCGTTGTTGGAGAGGGCGTTGCGGTTGTCGGAGTGGGTGTCGTGGTGGTAGTGTCGCCGCCCGTGAGCGTGTTCAGCACCGAGCCGATAAGAGACTCCCGCATTCTCGCCTCCAGGATCCGAGCGACGCTCTGCTGCACCAAGCGCGATAGGTCGCGGTCACTCCCCACCGAAATGGCAATGGCACGCAATGCTGGAGCTCTTTCTGACCACGATGCGGGAGCTTTGGCGCCGCAAACTGGCTCAAATGCGGCGGACGCGCAGGTAAAAGACCCACGTATCGAGGCAGAGAGGGCGGTTGGCTTGGGCGCCGGTGCAATGCTGGACTGGCCTCTGCGAACCGAATCCGCCGATGGAAAGAGATGGTCGTCTTATCCCAGTCCAGTGACGAGGGTGGGACCATGTGACGACCAATTAACGGGTCGGGATTGGCTAAAATGCCGCAACAAGCCGTGTGATTGGTGGAGAGAGAAACGCCAAACGGCCCGATCTGAACTTTCTGGGTGGCGCAATCATTCGCGGCTGGTCAACAAAGGTCGACGGACCACCAGATGGAGAGCCACATGTATACAAGGTATACATATCAAGTGCTTCGCCGTCTCCTGCTGCTGCGTCTCCTCCGTAACTCACCAGATCCAGGCACTCACTCTACTGACTGCCGTTCCGCCATCTGCGCGTCAACCTCGCACTGGAGTGATGGACGCTGGATGCGCAGCCGCCTCGCAATACCCAAATGAAGCAGTGCACAGCGCAAGGCAGTCGCCATCAGACCAAACTCGAGACGCTCTGGAACCTGCCGAGCCTGCCTCCTGTCTGCAATCGCTCACCCCATTGCTCTTTGGTATGGAAGGCAAACAATTTGTCTGTTCATCAAATGACTTGTTGCCTCAAACCCCAAACGCACGCAGATGTTCATGCCGACGTGAAGCACCTGCTTGCCAGCAACATTTCCTAAGCTATACGGTATACGATGTACCTCCATTCACACGAAGTGAAGCACTCGCTTGGCCAGCACGTGTTGGCATCTCCCACCAGCCGGACAGACAGTCAAGCTTTCAACTGCCTCGACCAGTCTCCGCAGCTTGCCAAGCTGTCACCATCAAACTCCCAAAATTCCGACCCCGATCGGACCTTGGAGAGGCGTTGACCTAGAGAGGGAAGCGCCAGCTGAGAGTAATGCCCGTTGATACTGGTAGAACATACTTAAAAACTATATTACGCTGTGGCTTACTTCGCTACGAACACGCCAAGGTGGGGTCGTCACTGATGGTCCGCGTGAATGGCTTGCCCGGCTGCATGTCGTCTCGTACGAACGCTGCCGCCGCTTGGCTGCTGCTGTGGTTGGCGATCTTCAGCATGGGCAACTCTGGCTCCTTCTCGTCCAGGTCGGGGCCATCCAGTCGTTCCAGGAGCTTCACGACCGTCTTGGCACGAGGTCGTTGCGCTGGATCTCGTAGTAGACAGAGGTCAGCGATGGCTTGTACTCCTGGGGGACAATTGGGCGAGAAGTTGGGCTGCAGACAGCCATTCATCACCAGTTTGAGGATGTAGAACGGCTGCAGCATGGAGCCGCGACTGGTCGTCTTGGCGTCGTTGTAGGGTGCTGCACCGGTATCCAGCTCTGAAAGCAGCACGCCGAACGAATAGATGTCCGACTGCTCCGAGTATACAGAGCCGTCCAGTACCTCCGGTGCCGTCCAGAAAGGAGTGCCCACCCCCATAGTCATGCAGCTTCCGGCCGCGTAGTTGCGACTGACGCCAAAGTCGATGAGTTTGGCCTCGAAGCTGTCGGTTAGGAGGACATTCCGAGCCTTGATGTCCCTGTGGATCAAGGGAGTGGGGCGTCGGGCGTGGAGGTAGCGTAGTGCTCGAGCGATGCCGATCGCAAGGTGGATCTTATCCTTCCGCCAGGTCAGGCCAGCGCCTCCTGTCTTCTCCATGTTGGCTCGGAGGAATGCGTGCAGATCGCCGTTGGGGAGATACTCCATGACCATACACACGTTCTCGAGTGTGGTCCACGCCACGCCTAGGAACGTGACCACATTGGGGTGACTCAGCGACGCTGTGAGTTGGATCTCGTCCATGAAGGCTTGCACGTCGTCGAAGGTCTGCTTACGGCTCTTCAGTAGCCGCTTGACAGCCACCTCGGAGCTCTCGAGCTCACACAGCCAGATCTCTCCGAACGCGCCTGTTGCGAGCTGTCTCTGGAAGTGAAGCTGCTCCATAGGCACACGTTTCGCCCGCATCCCTGGATCGGAAATCAGCGCACGAACGAGACTGCTGGTGGAGGAAGGGTAGCCGTAGCTCCACTGGATGACCACATTGGACTCCAGGTAGCTGGACCCTTTCTCCTGAGCTGTATCAACGGCTGGTTTATCTCCACGACGACCACGACCACGACCACCGCTGCCAGCATGAGCAGGTGAGATCGTGGTGACGTCGGCGTGGTAGAACGTGTCTTTACTCAGCTGCATCCGACGTCGGCGCCATCGACAGACCAGGATCAGGCACACGCCGAGTCCGACGCCGCCCAGCAAGATGGGCACCAAGAAGACGAGGTGGAAGAAGGCGTGGATCTCCTGCTTCGTGCGGATCAGCCACGCCGTGGTGAGTTCACCGTACGCAGGCTCTTTCCAGTCGTTCTTGGCGGCTTTCGAGGCCGAGTAGAGGTCGCACGGCACGATGATCTCCCCGTAGCCGGTCGGACAGGTCTCCCAGGCCGGCTCGTCCACGTTGGCCAGCATGTGGATGGCGAAGACCAAGTAGTTCTCCAGATAGACGTTGTCGAACCACGAGTGCCGCACCATCTCCATGGCCGGCGTGCCGTCCGGGTCGCCTCCCGTGGCCCACATGGACGTGTGGCCGCCCTGGACCGTCACTTCCTGGCTCGCACAGTGCGAGACCGAGAGCATCATGTCGCCCGAACACGTCTGCGATCGGAAGGTCTCGCGGCCGTTCGGGTCGGAGCAGTTGGTCGTGGTGCAGCCGGCGGAGTCGTACTCGTCTTTGGTCACGGCGATCTTCGCCATGGTCACACCGCCGACCGTGTACACTCGAATGAACGTCGAGTCCTTGTCGAGTGTGTAGCCTGAGTCCCATACAACTGCACGTTGTAGCAAACCTGGCAGTTGTTCGAAGGTGAGACCCACCGCTTCGAGTCGCGTCTGGATGGGTGTGGGGAGATCGCTGGTTGTGAAGTTCATGGAGCCGGCAGTATGTCCCCGAGCGTGCAGGTGGTAGTACTGCTGGGCCAGATCCGACGTGCTGCCATTCCAGCTGAACGTCGAGTCCGTGGGGACGGCCACCAGAGTCCCAGTCAGGCGGCGGAGGTGGCGGTGCCAGGACGAAGGCGTCGAGGGGGCCGCGCTAACGGCGGTCGAGAGGGCGAGGGAAGTCAGCAGTAGCAACTGCGTCGTCAAGCGCAGACGCCGGAGTAGACGCCGCATCCGGAGGCGGAGTAGCTGACGAGTGAACTGCAGTGGGGGGCCTCTGGATTACGGAGAGCCTCTGATTCAGCTGCCGTCACTCTCGAGGCTTGATTCGAATATGGCACCACCGCCTCGTGGTAATCGAGGCCGCTGTTTGTGAGCTCAGCTGCCCGTGCGAGAGAACGAGAGAGGGGCAGAAGCGCCGCGGGCCTTCGACAAGGCGGGCGTTTCTCTGTTTGCCGGTGCGGCGGCTGCAGAAATGAGGGCGCTGGATGACGGCGAGCGTTCAAGTGACCCAGTGCTTTGCTGTTAGCGTCGCAGTCACTTCGTTCGATGGCTACAAGTCCCACTAGCTTGTGGTAGTTCATATCCCCCTGAAACGATAGCCTACTGCAGATTATACAGCCGTAGAGGTCCCCAAAGTTTAGTTACGGATTCGAGGTAGTGGATTTACGATTGAACGTGTTTCAGAACTTATGGGAATTTACAAGTTATCTGAGCTCTGAGGGCGCGAACTTCAACGTAAGTAGACTGCGCCCAGCGCGGATGCGCTCGACGGCCATCGCGCTGATTGGCCGCAGCATTTACGCTGGGAAGTGGCCGCATCATCCTTGGCGTTCTGTTTTCTCTGGCTTGGCTCGTCACCGCCGGTCAACCTCCAGGGCTTCCGTGGAGGCGACCCACCTCCTTGAAGAACGGCTTTGTGCAACCCGGAGTGCCTTCGACCCGGCCGGATGGATTTCCACGAGACTGCAACGTCCACGCTCTCGCCTCTCGCGGTTCCAGATTAAAGTCGCGAGGATGGTTTTGAAAAAGGTGCACATGCACCTATGAAGCGATATGACTTTCAGCCGGGGGTTCTTTGTGCCTTCGCTGAAGTGAGATAGGGCCCATGTGCACGCCAAGCAGCCACGAGCAGGCACGCTCCCAATAAAGGGCCGTTTGACCCCCCTAGTTCCCCTCGAGGACCTGCACTACCTGCAGCGCTGTTGGACGTTTCGCTGGGTCCTGTTGGCAGCAAACGACGCCCAGTTGGCGGATGAAAGTCGGGCATTCGGCGCTGAAACTCGGACGTAGTCGCCCTTCCGCCACCAATTCCAAGATCTTGCTGGGGCCCAGCATGATCCCTCCGGATGAGATGGCGTCTTGATACGGGGCTTGACACGTATCCAGCTCCGATAGCAGCACTCCGAACGCGTAGATGTCGGCTGCTGTCGAGTACGACCCGCCTTGCATCACTTCGGGTGCCGTCCAATATTGATCAACCGCACTTTTACTGATCCCATCGTGTGGCTGAGTCGCTGGCGAGCCACAGTCCGCCAGCTTTGCCACCAAGTGGCTCGCCATCAACACGTTCTTGGCTCGGATCGTGGGATGAATGTACGGCGGAGTCTGCCTGTGCAGATACGCGATGGCTCGGGCGATGCCAACGGCCAGTCCCGTCTTCTGAGCGGTCCATGTGGTCATCGCAGCCTTGTTGTTGCTCAGATAAGCCGCCAAATTCCCCAGTGGAAGGTACTCGACGACCATGGCCAAGTCCCGTGCTGAGCTCCAGTTCACACCGACAAACTGCACCAGATTCGGGTGAGCCACGTCGGCTCGAATCAGAATTTCAGAGGCGAGCTCCTCGACTGCCTTGTGATTGACGTGTTGTGAGGGAGCGAGACGCGTGACCAAGACTTGACGGCCGTTGTAACGAGCCACACTAAGATCCGTTTGAAGTGTTGCCATGGGAAGCTGCCGCTCGACTTGCAACTGGCCCAGTTGGAGGCGTCTGCGAGCTACGTTCGGGTTTGCGACCAGCATCTGCAGCGCGTTGTCAGCTCCCAGACCGAAGATCTTCTCTTCCGTGGCTGGCGGGTTGACGGTCGGGACGTCTCTTAAGTTGCGAAGGGCCTCCTCATACGGTGGCGGCTGGACGAAGGCTCCGCTGCGACCGCTCTCCTGGGACAGTGGTGGCTGGACAACAGGGTCAGCCAGGTAGACGGGCGGTTCACGAGCCGTGCTGGGTCTCACGTTGTCTTGATAGAGCGGCGGCTGGACGACGGGGTCCTCTTGGTTGACTGGTGGCTGGATGCCGAAGGTGGGAACGTAGAAGGGAACGCGCTCCTGATAGGGAGGTGCGCTCGCTCCTCCATTGCTGTCGTTGTTGGGCCACGAGCTGGAAGACGCCGCGACTGTCGTCCCGGAACGTGGCAAGGAATCATCAATAGTGGAGCGCGGATGTGTGGAGACGGTGGGTCGTTGTCCTTCACTCCAGTCCTTCGAGCCAGGCGAGATCAGGTCAGCAGGGTCAACTGCTGGAGGGGTTTGAATCTCGCCGTGCTCGGAATCACGCCGCCTTTTGCGCCGAGCGACCACGAACATGCCGATTATCACGCCGATCAGAAGCAGAGCGAGGCCTCCGCCGATTGCTCCGCCCAGTAAGGCGACGTTCGTGCCCGTGTGATTATCCGAGCCACTCGACGCTGACGAATCAGTGTTGGTAGACGTTGATGGATCTGTAAATGACGACGAAGTGGCGCCTGAGGCCCCGCTCGACGAGGCAGAAGACGCTGGCGCGTATTCCTGAACCCAGGACGTGACCCAATCACTCGCAGTCGGTTGCGTCTTCGTTACGTTACCAGGAAGGTCGCTCTCTCCGTAGCAAGGGATGTTCAGATAGCCGTAGCTCTCTGTAGAAGGACATGCACCGTAATCCCGCTCGGCGCCGGCTTCGAGCGTGTGGACTGCGTAGATCGTGTAGGCTACGCCGCTGTCCGTCCAAGCGTGTTTCTGGAGCCCAATCTCCGGGATCATATTCGACTCTCCGCCAACAGACCACATGGCTAGAGACTGATCCGCGCTGTCGAAGTCCTCGATCACGCACTTGACGGCCGTGAGCATCTCTGTGCCGGTACATAACTGATTATTGTTGGCCGAAGTGCCGTCGGGTTGCGTGCAAGTGTAGGCGGTGCAGGCTGTGGATTCGTATTGGTCGAGAGTGAGCGCGATCTCCGCCATGGAACGTTCGTCGAGCGTCCAGATCTGCTTCACGGCGCTGTCCGGAGTCACGCCGAAGCCGCTGTCCCATAGCAAAGCGCGTTGCGCGAAGCCGTCGAGATCGTCGAAGGCCACGCCGGCGTCGCTCAGTCGGGAGGAGACGTCGTCCGGCAACGAAGAAGAAGAGAGGTCCAATTGAGCCACGGTGTCTCCTGCTGCGTAGCGAGTGTAAAGCTGCAGCGCCAGGTCGGAGGAGCTGCCATCGAAGCTGAAGGTCCCGCTGGGCGCCCACGAAGGCGTGGCCTCGGCCGCAAGACGACGGCCCATTGTATCGAGCGTTGGGCGAATTCTCCACTGGAGCTGGAGGGCCCTCGCCTCTGGGCGGCGCAGTAACGCGGCCCAAACTGGCGACAAGGCCAGCGGAGGAGTGCCCTTTCAGGAGAGCGGCGGAATGAACCCAAACGCGCGTTGAAGGGAGGGTCCCTCTGTTATGTTGGCAAGTACCTAAGCAGATTAGTATGCGTTTCAGCAGGATGCGGAGGGATTGACGATTTTTTATGTGTGATGAGCTCCGTCTCTGGCGGCAATCCTCTGTATAGTAATGGTTCAGTGCTGTGGTTTCGCATTGCTATAGCGCAATAGTGCAGTACAGCAAAATATGGCTGCAATTGGGAGGTTGAGATCTTCCCTTTTTGAGATGATAATCGTTTACCCAGATTATCGGGATGTGTAATATTTGAAGTACCGGTATTTCAAAAACGGAGAAAACCGTGAGTAATGGCCGCATGTAGCCCAGGAATGGACGATGACAGCAATCCCTGTGAACCCCACGGCGGTGCAGGCGGACGTCCCCACCCTCACGGCGAGCTTGGTTGAAGTGGGCGACAGAAGTCGGCACCTCAATCAGGACAACCCGTTCGCGTCCCTCACAACGCTGGTCTCAGCTCGTTCCTACATTTCAACACGAAAAGCGAACCGCCTGGCCAAGTTCTCAACCTCACAGTTTGGGCTCAACGGCGCGCAACGAGAATGAGCCAGCCAGCTCCCGTCGAGGTGGACAGGCAGTTTGAAGAACGAGAAACGCAAGTCGTGATTTCCTTACTCACCACGAGTGCACTGGTCACAGCGTTGACGTTGGACTAGCGTAAGGAAGGTTGCACATCTCAGATGTTGGCATGCATTTTGTAGCGGTACCGGTGCCAGTATGGCTAATTCTGCTCCATCTCGTCACCGTTACTGCACTGTCAACTGCCGAGTTAGGCTTCGAGCAGCTCCAGCAGTTGCTGCGCTGTCGGACGTCTCTCCGGGTCGTGCTGGCAGCACCCGACGCCGATAACGCGGATTCGTCTGGGGCACTCGTGGCTGAAGCTCGGACGCAGCGTGCCGTGGATGACCTCGTTCAGAATTTGGACGGGTTTGAGTCTGACGCCGATGGACGAGATGGCGTCGTAGTACGGGGCTTTGCCCGTGTCCAGTTCCGAGAGCAAGACGCCGAATGCGTAGATATCTGCCTTCTCGGTGTAATCCTTCCCGTAAAGCACCTCCGGAGCGGTCCAGAACGGAGCTCCAGCGGCTCCGTTGCTGTCGCTACCTACACTTGAACGGCTCGAGCCGTATCCGATGAGTTTCGCTTCCATTTCCTCGGTTAAAAGAACGTTGCCGGCCCTTAGATCACCGTGGATTACTGGTGGCGAGAGGCTGTGAAGATACACCAACGCTCGAGCGACGCCAATTGCAAGTCGAAATTTCTCGTTCTCCCAGGAGACCGAGTCCACATGGTAGCGCAAGTACGTCGCCAGATCTCCCACGGGAAGGTACTCCATGACCATCAGCATATTCGTGACACTGTTCCACGCCACTCCGACGAACTCGACGAGATTGGGATGCACCAAAGCCGCTCTCAGCTGGATCTGGTACGCGAACTCCTGGACTTCGAAGGCGAGCGAACGTCTGGATTTCAGAAGACGCTTGACCGCCACCTGGAGACCTTCGTACTCGCCAAGACGTACTTCACGAGAAGCGCTCTTGGACAGCCGTAATTGCAGACGGATCTGCTGGAATGGCAGCCGTTTGCTCACCATGTTCGGATCGTCCAGCAACGCCTTCCAGACATAGTCCGAGCCAGAATCGGAGGTCAGATCGTAGTCGTCTCTTGCGGGAATTGGCGGGACATTCGCGGGTAGCAAGCCGTCGACAGGCCAAGTCTGTGGGGCCGGGAGTTGCGCTCTGGATGCACCAGCGTCGCTTCCGTTGTTTAACGGCTCGCGTGGTGAAAATGAGACAAACACCGTGCGATTCACGTAGCTAACAGACTCGCGATCTTTCGGCGTGGGTTTCTCCCATTGTCGTCGCACACAGCAACAGCACAAACCGCCGACAATCAGCAGCGCAACAGTGCCGATAATCGGGACCAGTAGCCCCACGTTAAAGTTACTGTCGCCCGATGACGAGGCAGAGTCCGCAAATGAGACCGAGTCGTTTGTCCCCAGCTCCACTTCATCCCCTCCAATGCTGCTGGAGGATGACCGCAACAGCTGCCCTTGGACGTTGAAGCCGGCGATGACCGGACTGAGCAGTGCCCAAGTCACAAGGATGAACAGCTGGCAGGATCCCGATCTTTTGAACATCTTGTGGTGGCTTCAACGTGGACTTTTGATGAATGACTCGGCAGCAGGTGCATGTGGATAGAAAGCATGAGCATGGTGAGCAGCGCAGGAGGAAGATCGCGAGCGTCATGACGAGCATCTTCTGGCGGGGTTAACAACCTGACGACGAGCCGCCATAAAAATCTGGTTGGAGACACCCAACAAGGATGCCGAAACAAATTCACGAAACACCGCATCCCATTTCGCTTCAGAGCCTGTCACCAGCGGATCCGCTGCCATTGCAGAGTCTCATCCTTCGAGTGTGTCCCGCGAGAACGGCAGGTACTCGTCATGGCGCCCAGCATTTCGAGGCTTGAAAATGAAGGGCCATGAAACTGTGACGGTTAAGCTTGTCTGATATCCGAAACTAAAATTTCATGGAATCCACAAAAACACTGAGCCAAATGTGCAGAATTTGTCTGTTCGGAAAAATGACAATTCGAAAGAAAAAGAGTAAGAAAATGTCGTAATCTTGTTTCAGTTCGTTAGCGATGGTTACCGGAGCTCAATTGAGAAAGCTGAACGTCTTCCTCCACCAGTTGGCGAACCTAAGCCAGTACGTGGCGCCTCGACCTCCGCTGTCGTCTGCCACCGCCCACATCCGCCCCCCGACAAAGACGAATGTCATGTTGTCATCTGCCGCGTTCATTCGACTCAGGCGGTGGCAATGGCGGACGCACGCGGCAATCGCCGCAATAATGAGCAGGAGGAGGATCAACAAGATGATCAGGAGCAACCACCAGCTTAATCCGGCGCCACTATCACCCTCGGACTCGGTCGTTGCTGACGAAGAGGCTTGCGACGTTGATCCGGATGGACTCCCCGTCATTGCAGACTCCCCGTGCTGCCGAAGCCACCTCGTGACCCAATCCGTCGCTTGGGGTGTCGTCATCTCAGCCGCAATGGGATCAGATATAGAGCCGCTCCCGAAGCAAGGCACCACTAAGGAGGCGTAGCCATTGCCAGCTGGACATTGACCTGGCCCCGGCTCATCGCTCGCACTCAACGTGTGGATCGCATACACTTCGTATTCACAGCCACAGTCGTTCACGCCCGAATTCTTGGCGACGCGAATATCAGGGATCACGGTGGGGTCACCACCAGCGGACCACAAGGTTTCATTTGAGTTGTGGTCGCTCTCGAACGATTTGACCACGCACTTGGAGGCCTTCAGCAGCTCAGCTGGACCGCTACTGCAGTTTGCATAGATCTGGGCTGTTTCGTCGTTGGTCTGTGTGCAAGAGAGGGCGACACAACCGGCACTGGAGAACTGCTCCGCGGACACCGAGATGTCCGCCATAGACCGGTTGCCCAGAGTCCAGACTTGCACGGCGCGATTGTCGGGGGCGATGACGAACCCGGTGTCCCAGACTACGGCGCGTTGCATCAATCCGGGCAGATCCTCAAACGTCACGGACGTGTTATCCAGTCTGGCGCGAACTGCCTCGGGCACAGTCTCCAACGACAGTTGGTCGATCTCGTCGCCCGCCTGGTAGCGAAGGTAGAGCTGTTGCGCAATGTCCGACGTCGAGCCATCGAACGAAAATGGGCCGGTGACGTCTGAACCCCCACTTTCGCTGATTGAAGATGCCGATTCCAACGTCGACACCAACGAGCAATCGCATGTGCGTTCGCCAGGGTCGTCATCCTCAATTGTAGCACCAGAAGAAGGCGAAGGCGGGGTTGTCGCCGCTGTTGAAGATCCTGATCCTGACGATGACGTCGATCCTGGTGCTGATGCAGACGCCGATGGCCATGTTGCCTTTGATGACGACCCCAATGAAGGGGGTGAAGATGATATCACTGTCGTTACTGCCGATACTGGCATCGGTGTCGGCGTCGGACTAATGGGGGTCGTTGATTCTGTTGTTCCGTCCCCGCATATACTGAGACCAATGCTGTCAGCGCTGATGTGTAGGGGTGCCAAGGCACATAGCGCCACGACGAAGCTGCTTGGCAGCTTGAATCGCCCTGTCATGTGCGTTTTCTCGGCGTTGGATTTTGAACAATGCAGAAGCATTCTGATAGTTGGCAGGGAGATGTTCACGACCCCCACGGCGCCCAAACATGGCTGCCAAACTGAATTTCCTTTATCGTCCATCCCACCAATGTCGCTTTCTGGCAACGAGAATCAGGATCCGCTTCAACTGACAGCATGATAAAGTTGCATGAAAAATGCAGGTCGGCGCCCTCTAATTATGGTCAGCAACTGATTTGAGACAGTCAAGGTTGGTTGCAATATTTATAAAGTTCCATAATATTATACTTGAGCATTTTCCACAACATAATCATACCTTGATAAAAATATGGAAATATATGGAAATACCAATATATTCGAAAAATAATTTATAAAAAACAACTACTCAAAAAGTAAAAAAAAAATGCACCAGGGTGCATACGATGATGCATACAAACAGATACTTTCGCGGAAGTTGACTGTATCTGTGTAAATGCTTGATAAGTTCATAGCTTAATTAATTTCTTTTAGCGGGGAGAACCCTAAGAGGGAGAGAAAAAAAACTCTGCATGCATTTTTGCAAATGCTAGTCAGCAAGCGCGTTGGACAATTGACCGCTGTAGCTCTTCCGGTCATGACCAACTTGCTCGCATATCCCGCACCGTCGGGTTTTGCTTCCTTAGATATTTCTTTGCCCGCTGAGATGGAATGCGCTTCTTCTTTGGGCGGCAACGTTTTTTCAGGATTACGGGAGCCTAGCACACACCGCGAGTAAGCGCCTCCTTGAGTGCTAGAGGCAAGATGATAGTCCGTGTTCGTTCTGCATAGACGTCTTGACGTTTTCCAGGAAACATGATAAAATCTTGCCGTCTCCGTCAACCTACCGGCATGCTTGAGCGCGAGTGAAGCGTAAAACAAGAGGCTCGAAATGTCTACACGAGCATTTAACCCCGCCATCACTGAGTTGAAGTAAATTTCGGAAATGATCATTTTAATATACATAACGGTATACATCCTCGTATACACCGTGGTGCATTTTTGTTGTTGAAGTATTTGGTGCATTTTTCGAATATATTGGTATATACTTTCCCCCCCCCTTTAATGAGACAGCGCGGACGGAGAAGAACAGGTATACATGATACATGGAGGCTATGCTTGCAATGCCAATGCAGACCAACAGTACAAGTTGCTTGACATGTAAACTTCCCAACACATGTTTTAAAATATAATTTGGCTTCATAGTATTCGGGAAGTGGAGTCTCACCTTCACATATCCTCACTAAATTTAAAACAGCAACAGTCGAACACGCCTTTCGATCGTACTGGCAACGCACGCACCCTCAGAAGGCGTAGACTTCTCGAGTGTGATCCCAACGGATGTTGGAAAGCAACGCAGCTCGCATCTCCGACAATTTCTCAGTTCGCGTTATTGGTATCAAAATCCTTTGAAGCATTCACCCAACCGACTTTCCTGCGCCATTCCACTGCCTGCTGTGGTCGAACGCTATCGCAATAGAAAAAAAAAATACAGCTCGAAACTCAAAGCAACTAGCTCGTCGCAAAATAAATAATGCACTTGTGCTCGGATCTCATTTTCGTACTACTACCGTACCGATAAATACTCTATAATAGTCGTTGTGGTGTAAGCTCGGGGGCGACGGCGTCATGAACAGTACACTGTTTGTGGGGATCAATCCCTCTCAGCAATTCGACGAGCGCAGCGAGTGAGCTACTCAGCTAGTTATATTATAGAACTAGGATAGAAGAGGGAACAGTTCGTTCGCAGTCGTAGCTCAAGCCAACAAGCAACACGAAACCGGCCATCAGCGCACTTGATATGACAGTGCCTCGACCAAGCTCGATTCACTCCACATCCCTGGACGACTCGACGCCCCACTCTTCAACAGATCCTTCTTGGCTTGGCTCCCCACTGGATTGCAATATGCAGATGGCGAAAGCAAATATCGTGCCTAAAATGACGGGGATCAGACGCAGCCAATTGAAGCCGGAGTCAGATTCGTCGTACTGTTCCAACCACGTGGTGACCCAGGCACTCCCCGTCGGTGTCGACAAGGCCGCAGCCATCGTGTCGGAGATGTTATCTCTCCTGTGGCACGGCACACTCAACGACGCGTAGCCACTGGGACAGGTGCCCCAAGCTGGGTCGTCCTCGGCGGACGTGGTGTGGACCACGTACACGCTGAAACTGGCGCCGTAGCTCTCCGTCCACGCGTGATTCCGCAGTCGAATCAGCGGTGCCATGTCCGGATCGCCACCGTTGGACCACATCATCCCCGCATAACTCACGGCCCCGGGGTCGTCGAACTCGTCGACCACGCACCGCGAGACGGAGGTCATATTGTCGCCTCTGCATGTGCGACTGTAGTAGACTGTCACGTCGTCCGGTTGGGTGCAATTTATAAAAGTGCACTGAGCGTCGATCACGTCTTCCTGGGGGATGGCGAGCTCCGCCATCGAGTAACCGTCCAGCGTCCACATTTGCACGGCTTCGCCGCCCGGAGCGAGTGCAAAGCCCGTGTCCCACAGTAGCGCGCGTTGGACGAGACCCGGCAGGGTGTTGAAGTCGATGTTCAGCGGATCGAGGCGGTTCGCGACGGCGGTGGGCACCACGGCGAGCTCGATGGAGTCGGCCGTGTCGCCGGCCACGTGCCGGACGTACAACTGCTGCGCGATGTCGGAGCTGTTGCCGTCGAAGACGAAGGACGCGTCGGATGGCAGCGACGAGGAAGAAGCCTCCGCCGCCAGAGTGCGAAGCGCAGCGTCCGCCAGACCCACGAACAGGAGCGAGACGACCGCCAGAGTTGCGGTGCGCAGCGGACGGACCCCCATCCTACCAGCTTCTTCTCTGACGGATTAATCGGGAAATGAAGGAGAGAGCCTTCGTCCTGGCCGTTCAATCCGAACTGGGTCGTTGGTCATGAAGTGAGCCAGGGACGTCTCCATATCAGGCCTGATATCCTATGAGAAATCGTTGGTTTTCCAAACCTTTCTGAGCGATTACTCCGGCAAAACTTGCTTCACTCACATCTAAAGTAGTGCGGTACACGTCTGGGTTGATGCTTGAAGGCGGGTGGACTTGAAGTAAAGAGAACGCGGCAGCGCATGCGGCGTCATGCCGCATGACACTATCAAGCCGCCCGCGGAAACACTTGGACGCGCTACTGCCCCAACGTGGGCGCTTCAAAATCGCTCAGATTCAATTTGAAATTCAAACATTTGTAAAGTATTAACTTTTGGTGGTTAATCCTCACTACTCTGGAATCCAGATTATATCCAGAGTCTGGATAGAAATCCAGAGAACATTCGGGTCCCCAGAGTTCCCCATGACACATCCTCCAGCAGTCGCACGCTGTCTTCCGATCGTCCAGGCGCGCGCCTTGCTTACCACTCGAAGGCGTACACCGCCTATCCATCTTGGCCTTCAAGCACCTGGATCAACTGCGTCGCAGTGGGACGTCGTGCCGGGTCGTGGTCCAAGCACGCCGTGCCCACGCGCTGGATCCGCGGTGGGCACTCGCTCGAGAAGCTCGGACGCAATGAGCCGGACATCACATCCTGCAAGATCTGGAAGGGCTTCAGCTTCTTTCCGTTGGTCGTCAAGGCGTCGGAATACGGGATCTTGCACGTGTCCAGCTCCGAAAGCACCACGCCGAACGAGTAGATGTCTGCCTGCTCCGTGTACCGCTTGCCTTCCAGGATCTCAGGCGCCGTCCAGTATGGCGTGCCTACTCCAGCAGTCATCGTGTTCTCCATGCGGCCGCGACTCACGCCGAAATCAATCAACTTCGCCTCCAGCTTGCTCGTCAGCAATATATTGTTGGATTTCAGGTCTCGATGGATCAACGGCGGATTGCGGAGGTGGAGGTACTCGAGAGCCTGAGCGACTCCGACGGCCATGTGGATCTTGTCTCTCGCCCACGACAACAGGTCCGAGTTCTTCTGCAAATAACTCTGCAGATTCCCCATAGGGAAGAACTCAAGCACCAGCACCAGGTTGTTGAGGCTGTTCCAGGCCACTCCGATGAATGCCACGATGTGGGGGTGCTCCAAACTGGCGCTCAGATCGATTTCCTCCGCAAAGGCCTGGACGTCTTCCGCCTTCTGCTCCTTGGTCTGTAGCAGTCTCTTGACGGCGACCTTCTGTCCGGCGTATTCGCAGACCCAGACTTCTCCGGACGCTCCTTTGGAAAGCGCCTTCTCGAAGACCAAGCTCTCGAACGGGATACGTTTCCCAGCGAGATATTGGCTGCCCAGCAACGTCTTGAGCGTTTTGTTGGAGCCGGCACTGACGTATTCTCCTGTGGTGTTGGAGCTCGAAGTCCCGTTTGTGGTGGGGTGGCTGGTCGATACAGTGTATCTCTGTGCTTGATCCGGGGTGGCTTGCCCACCCATGTAGCCGGGCGAGCCCTCAACAAATGCACAGTTTGCTCCTGAGGATTGCTCGGCCTTCTGTTTGGCCCGACGTCGCCAGCAGAACCAGCCAACACCAAGGAGCACCAGCACAAGCACCGCACCCAAGATGATGGGGATCAGAAGCAGCAAATTGAAGCCAGAGTCAGATTCGTCGTACTGTTCCAACCACGTGGTGACCCAGGCACTCCCCGTCGGTGTCGACAAGGCCGCAGCCATCGTGTCGGAGATGTTATCTCTCCTGTGGCACGGCACACTCAACGACGCGTAGCCACTGGGACAGGTGCCCCAAGCTGGGTCGTCCTCGGCGGACGTGGTGTGGACCACGTACACGCTGAAACTGGCGCCGTAGCTCTCCGTCCACGCGTGATTCCGCAGTCGAATCAGCGGTGCCATGTCCGGATCGCCACCGTTGGACCACATCATCCCCGCATAACTCACGGCCCCGGGGTCGTCGAACTCGTCGACCACGCACCGCGAGACGGAGGTCATATTGTCGCCTCTGCATGTGCGACTGTAGTAGACTGTCACGTCGTCCGGTTGGGTGCAATTTATAAAAGTGCACTGAGCGTCGATCACGTCTTCCTGGGGGATGGCGAGCTCCGCCATCGAGTAACCGTCCAGCGTCCACATTTGCACGGCTTCGCCGCCCGGAGCGAGTGCAAAGCCCGTGTCCCACAGTAGCGCGCGTTGGACGAGACCCGGCAGGGTGTTGAAGTCGATGTTCAGCGGATCGAGGCGGTTCGCGACGGCGGTGGGCACCACGGCGAGCTCGATGGAGTCGGCCGTGTCGCCGGCCACGTGCCGGACGTACAACTGCTGCGCGATGTCGGAGCTGTTGCCGTCGAAGACGAAGGACGCGTCGGATGGCAGCGACGAGGAAGAAGCCTCCGCCGCCAGAGTGCGAAGCGCAGCGTCCGCCAGACCCACGAACAGGAGCGAGACGACCGCCAGAGTTGCGGTGCGCAGCGGACGGACCCCCATCCTACCAGCTTCTTCTCTGACGGATTAATCGGGAAATGAAGGAGAGAGCCTTCGTCCTGGCCGTTCAATCCGAACTGGGTCCTTGGTCACGAAGTGAGCCAGAGGGACGTCTCCATATCAGGCCTGATATCGTTCAAACAACTCTCAGTTGAACGCTCGCATCTCTTGCGAGAGTTCGATTTTACCAGCCGTTTTGATTCCATAATTGCTGTTAATTTGTGGGAGAGCAGATGTTGAAGGACGCAATGCTGTACAACTGTCATGTCTTGGTGATAGGATGTGATGGTTCTGAACCTATTTGGTTCTTCTAGCCAGCAGGCTATGCAAGCGTGGGCCATCTGAATAGTCAGCACTTCGGTTTCACGTTCCTGCTGTTCGAAAACGAGCGGTAGCGATGGGTTCAAACTGACTTCCTTCCAGCGTGAACTGCCAGCCACTGGCCGCCTGGGCAATAAACGGGTCCAATATTGCTGCAAGGGCCCGTTCGACCGCTTGGCACTGGCAAGTTGTCAGTCAGGCCCAGTCGTTCAAGTGGTACTGCACATGCAGAGCACCAAAGAAGATTAGCAGCGCCAATGGATTTCCGAAAAGGCCGTGCTGTCCACCGAGGGAGTCCCGCCTTCCAGGCGTTGCACCAATCCAGGGATCAACCATCGCTGACATGACCAGCGGGATCAGTGCATGTAGTACATGCAGTAAAGGTGCTCGCCCACGGCGGCGCAGCCTCGATGGGTCAGGAGACCAGACGAGGTTGCGTCGATGCCCAATCTCCATCAGCGAAGTGCTAAGCTGGGTGTTTCAATCCAGCAAAGCGCTCTTTGGCCGTCGCCATCCTAACCGCCATGGCCAGTGCGAGCGGCAGCAGGTGAACCCAAGTCATCAGATCCAGCAACGGTCGCGTAATTTTTGCGACGGCTTGTCAAAGGCTTCGATGGTTCAGCTGCAGCAAATATATGTTAATGTTCTCTGGGATAAGAATACTGAAACTCCATGTAGCATGTAACTGTGCTTCGAAGCAGAAATTAACAGAAATAGGAGCAACGACTGGGTGCATGGGGTCAGTTGGGCAAGCGGTGGGTGCATGTTCGCCTGTCGCGAAACGACTGCTTAGGTCGAGCCCCTTCCGCCATCGAAGTCACCAAGTCGACTCATTTATACTTTCTTCGATCGCTCGGCATTGCCCAATTGCACATTCGTTCCTCTGTTTTCGGACGAGCAAGCACGATGCAACTCCACGAGACGCGGCGCCTGGCGTCTGCAAGCTCGGGGTCCTACATGAGTGCCCAGCTGCCTTCAAACGAGTCGTTCTTCGCCTTTGATGGCACCAACTCCGACATCGCGCGACAGCTCTACCTCCGTGCTCAGGCCGGCGCTTCAGCTCCTCAGTTCGTAAACTTGGCGGTGCCTTCCACGGTCCAGAGGCGACTGGACGATCTACAGCTCGAGTGGAGCAAACTGCCCGGAATCGCGCAACGTGCGCTGCTGTGGGACTCTGGGTTCGGGTACTCGCCGTCCCAGAATGCCGCTGTGCAGATCTGGACGTTGGGTGGCCACTCCATGACGGACTTGGCCGTGCCGCTGGACCAGTTCAATGCCGTCGGCTGTGTGGAAATGAACTGCACGCAGCCTGACGCCACCACCAGCTACAGCAATCTGTACTGCAACGGGGAACAGATGCTCGAAGCGGCCAGATGCGTTATCGAGGACTTCGTCGATGGCGCCACGATCCACGCCGCGATGTGGTCGACCGGTGGCGATCCGGACGTGGTCCCGACGCCGCGCGTGTCGGTGCATGCGTGGAAGGATAAGAGCAGCGACATCTCCTACACCGTGTTCGCTGTCCACACGTTGACTACCGACAATGAGCCAGCGTACGACAATTGCCCCGCAAAGACTCAGAATGGAGGCGGCTATGGATCTTTGATACTGCCGTGCTACACGACGGCGAACATCACAGCCGCCATCGCCTCGGAGAAGCAGGAGGTCGAAGGCAGCGCGTGGGTCTCGCATTGGCTCGTGAAGGACTATGCGGAGGTGGCGAAGTCGGAGTCAAATACCAACGACTCGAGCGGTGGAGGCTTCAATCTGGTTCTTCTTGCGCCGATTATTGGCGGATTCCTCGTGGTTATTGGTGTCCTCTGCCTGTGGTTCTGCTGCAAACGAAGGCGACGAGGACATGCCAACACTGACCCGTTCGACGACCAGTCGGCCAATCTGGAGAGCTTCCTCCCTCGGAACGACAAAGCAAACAACGATCTGTACGACTTCAACATCCCAGATCGGTCAACTCAGGCAACCAGTGAGGGCACAATGACCACCACATTCGCAGGCATCGATCATACCATCCGTCTGCAAAGCAGCTCGACATTTTTCGAGGACGATCTGAGCTCTGGCTCTAATACGACGCTGAAAACGTTGCTCACCAGCGAGTTCCTAGTCGGAAAGCGCATTCCGTTTGAGGATCTGACGTTCCAGAATGCACTGTCAAAAGGAGCCTACGGCGAAGTGTGGGTCTGTGAGTACGAAGGTCAGCAAGTGGCCGTGAAGCGTCTGTTGCAAGCCAAGACGAATCGCGCTGAAGAAGTGGAGGAGTTCGCGAAGGAGATTGAGCTGAGTGCCAGTATGGCTCACCCGCACATTGTGTCCTTCATTGGCGTCGCGTGGAACAGTCTCAACAACTTGGTGATGGTGCTCGAGTTTTTCCCAATGGGCGATTTGCAGAACTACCTACACAAGAACTCGGACCTGCTTTCCTGGGCGAGAGACAAGATCTATCTCGCAGTCGGAGTCGCTCAAGCGCTGGAATACCTACACTGTCGCACTCCGCCACTCATTCATCGCGATCTCAAGTCGAAGAACGTCCTTTTGACCAGGAATTTGGAGGCGAAACTCATCGACTTTGGCGTGAGTCGAGGACGGCAGGAATATTCAATGACTGCTGGGGTTGGCACGCCGTACTGGACGGCTCCCGAGGTCCTAGAAGGCACCAAGTACACAGAGCAAGCGGACATTTACTCGTTCGGCGTGGTGCTTTCCGAGCTGGATACGTGCCAGATTCCTTACTACAATGCAGTGGGGGCCGGCGGGACGAAGCCCAAGCCGTTCCAAATCTTGCAGGATGTCATGACCGGCACGCTGCGTCCCAGCTTCTCCGAGGAGTGTCCGCCACGAATCCGTCGCGTGGGCGTGGCCTGTTGCCAACACGATCCCGCACGACGGCCAACTGCTGCCCAACTGGTGAAGATGCTGAAAGGCGAGTAAGAGACGTTCAAGTTAGGCCAGAGATCCGACGGTCATTGTATTATTTTCATGCATAATCTCACTGTATTCATATATTTTCCAGGCATTCGAGGACACTGTGTTCTCCCACCTCTCCTTCAAGCACCTGGGCGAGTTGCGTTGCCGTTGGACGTCGCATCGGGTCGTGCTGCAGGCATGCCACGCCCACACGGCGAATCCAATCCGGGCATTTCTTCGAAAAACTGGGGCGTAACGTGCCCTGCAAGACTTCCTGCAAGATATGGAGCGGCCTCATTTTCTTGCCGTCGGTCGTCACGGCGTCGCAATACGGCGTCGCACACGTGTCCAGCTCCGACAGGACCACGCCGAAGGAGTAGACGTCGGCCTGTCCCGTGAGTCGCTTGCCCTCTAAGATCTCCGGCGCTGTCCAGTAGGGTGTGCCCACTCCTGCAGTCATTGTGTGGCTCTGGCTCGACCGACTCATTCCGAAATCACTGAGCTTCGCCTCCAGCTTTCTCGTCAGAAGGATGCTCTTGGACTTTAGATCTCGATGCATGATCGGCGGCGACTGGCTGTGAATGTACTCGAGCGCTTGAGCGATCCCGACCGCCATGTGAAGCTTGTCTGTGGCCCACGAAAGGGAGGCTCCGCTCCGCCTTAAGTACTGCCGAAGGTCACCCATCGGGCAATATTCCATGACCATCGCCAAGTCTGCGATGCTGTTCCACGCGACTCCGACGAACGCAACGACGTGCGGGTGCTGCAAGCTGGCACTCAGTTTGATTTCACTGACGAAGGCCTGCACGTCCTCCACTGTGTGCTCTTTGGCCTGCAAAAGCCGCTTCACAGCCACATGCTTCCCGGTGTGTTGGCCAAGCCACACCTCCCTCGACGTCCCTTTGGAAATGGATGTTTTGAAGCGAAGGCGCTTGATCGAGATGCGCCTATCCTCCAGATCTGGGCACCCGAGCAGCGTTTGTAGAATGCCATTCGATTCTGCGGAGGTGACTTCGGTAGAGAGATTCGAGGGCAAGTGGAATGCCCGGTCGAGACCGCCTGATTGTAGGTCGCTCCTAGTTGATAAATACGAAGTCGACCAAGTCTCGGGGGCTGGCGTGTCTTGCTCGTGGAAATAATTGACCTCCGAGCCGGAGGCGGCATGAACCACGCACGACGAGGCCATGAAGTTCTCTCTCGCCCTGCGCTGCCTCCTTCTGTGAAAGACGAGCCCAATCCAGATTAAGCCGAGCACAATGAGCGCACTGATGATAATTGGAGCCAGGAGCACCAAGTTGAAGCCGTCGTGTGGCTCCGTGGAAGCGCCAGACCTCAAACGCCGTCGAGAGGAGCGTGGAATGTCAATGCTGGTATCCAAGTTGCTACGAGGTTGGAGCAGATCGACGATCGGGCTAACGGCGAGCAGCATGGAAGCCCACATGACTTGATCGCTGCGGCGCTCGTTCGGGAATGGTGGAAGCGGCAGGCTGGCTGGTTAACCATCGCCCCATTTAACGGTTGGGACCACAATCAAAATTTGGATAAGGGGCGTCTGCGCATGAGCCCCTTGGAGCTTAAACTTCCACCTCGGCAGAGGTTTAATGGTCCCAGGAGCTTCCACCGCTCGCGGCCACACATGCCAAGAGATCTGGCTCCGATAATGTAGCACAGTCTCCTGAAACGAAGATGCAACGTGGTACAGGTATGTCAGAGGGAAGTCGGAAACGGTATGCTTCATTCCAGCCGCGTGGCTGGAATAGTGGAGTAGCGGCTCGACAGACTGAGCGACGTTGCATCCTGTCTCTGACGATCGTGGTCGCAGCACCAGCGCCGCAAAGCGACAAAACGGGTTTGCAAACCTCCACGATGTAGCCGGATCTTTCTGTGGCGTCGGGCTGGAGACCACGAGTTGTCCCACGAGCATCACGCCATCACTCAGGAGATCCCACTGCCATGATGGACACAAAATTAGGTTTATTTGAAGATAACTGGTTATTCGTGCCACGGCTGGTCACTTTAGGTTCCGCAAACGAAACTATCTTTATCGACATGGTACCTGAAGCGCAAATCCAACCGAAAATCCCATGAACAAAAGCAGCTCTGCTGTGAACTACTGGACGTTTGAGTGCCAGCTATTGTGGGGTATCTTTGCGGCCCGGTTTCTAGTTCAATCTCCATACTGAAAGGGTTACAGTCGCCTGGCGTTGGGCTCGCACGCCGCGTCAATACATGGGTCACTTTGGATTCATGTTCGAAGGGAACACTTTACAAACCTACAGCCAAATACCGATATACCGGTATATTTGAACAGCTGAACCCAAAAGGTAGAAGTTGCTGGGGGATGAGACGCTCTTCTCCAGTTGACCAGCCTCGTGCGGCGCGCTCCCTCTCGTCGCCTTGTCCTTCATCTCCCCCACTTCCAGATTCTCAACCGCTAGTTCGCGTCTCCCCCGCTCAGGCGTACAAGTAGCCCAGCCGCCAAGTCGCGATGGCGTTTCCTAGCGCTCGCGGCCTGGCGTCCTCGACGTCCAGCTCCTTCTCCTACATGGACGCCGCGCTGCCGTCGAACGACTCCTTCGCCTTCGACGGCACCAACTCGGACCTGGCGCAGCAGCTCTACTACCGCGCCAAAGCCAACGAGTCGATGGATAAACTCTTGCTCCGCAGCGTGCCGGACGCGGTGCTGAGTCGTCTGGCCGATCTGGGTCTCGACTGGAGCAAATTGCCCGGGATCGCGCAGCACGCGCTGTTGTGGGACTCGGGCTTTGGCTTCACGTCGCAGAACGACGCCGTGCAGATCTGGACGTTGGGTGGCCACTCCCTCACCGATCTGGCCGTGACGCTGGACGAGTTTCACGGCGTGGGATGCGTGGACATGAACTGCACGGAGCCTGATGGAGCGGTGAGTTACGCTAGTTATCAGTGCAATGGCGCGCAGATGCTGAAAGCTGCCCGGTGTGTCGTG
>MBAC02003555.1:0-12988 GCA_001712635.2 Nothophytophthora sp. Chile5 | reverse complement strand
TCGGCCGTGTGGTTCTTGGCATTGATCTTGGCGACCGACTTCTTGACGCTGTTGTAGAGCGTGGGCAGCTGAGCCTTGGGGTCGGAATGTCGCGACGCGAACACCTTGGCCGTGATGGACAGGTTGTCGAAGCGCACCTCCATCTGGGGCATGCTCTTCCCCATGGCCGCCTCCACCTTGTCAGCCACGTAGCCGTGCAGCACGTTGGGGCCCTGCGCCATGAGCGCGGCGGCCGAGTCTAAGCCTAGCTTCTTGTCCATGTTCATAGCAGCAATAGCGAACGAAGAAGTGGAGAGTGCAGAAGAATCTCTTCTACGGCCGGGGTGGTAGGTGCCTCGACAAAAGGGAAAGTGCTTGTGGAGGAGCTACGACTGTTGAGGTAGCAAGCAAATTCCGGAATGAGCTTGTCAAACCAGGACGCTGCGCGTGCGATCCCTCCGTGCCCCAACGCCCAGTCGCCCGCCCAGTGCGGCGCTCATCTGGACCGCGTCGGTGGCGTCACACTCTGAGGGTTGGGCTCCGCGTCAACAGATCAAGGTTGATTTCGCGCATGTGGGCGCGCAATCTTCTGCCAGTCGGATCGCGCGCCCACCATATCGCTAGTTTGCGACGCGCGACTTGACTTGGTATTTGTATGCGCCGCCCGTCTGCTCTGAAGGGCGGACATACAGTCGTGGGTGAGACAGTTGCGTTCGGAGTCAACCGCCCCGGCTGCTGTTAAACTGCGCGTAATCTGGCGGGACGGATCAAGCTGGAAATGTGAAAAGCAGGTATGTTTGACAAAACCGGAGGCGCAAAGGACGATCATTTTTGTATGTGCACATACCTAGATATGGAAAATAAAGCTACCTTCTCCCCGGAATTTCGCGCGTAAACGTTCAAGCGACTCAGAAAAGCCCATCCCCTCCGTCAACCAATCACATTGGCGAAACTGGGCCGCCCAACCGATTCAGTCCATCCGTTCCAACTGCTCACGCAACACGAAGATACGAAGGGAACAAGAAATCTGCAGCAACAGCGTCCGCGCCACGGACCGTGGGTCACCAGGATTCCCTTCCATTCCCCCCTCCAGCTCATGAAGCCCTTGCCTTCGAGATCGCCCTTACTCGTAGGCATTCCGAGTGTTTTTGCTAGCCGCCGTGCGTGTTTCCGACGGTGTCGCGTGCCTCGTTGCCTCGTTCTGCTAGCACCGCGTGCGTTACTCCACGTTAAGGTGGCCCGCGCAGCCCTCCGTTTGGCCCCAAAGCTTCGTTGAGACAGGGATGCCGAACCAGGCGAGTTTTCAGCGTGCGCGTAATACCAGCCTGTAGTCACTTGTGGTGTCGCCAAACCCCGGAGAACGGGCGTTGGGACAGCCGAGGCGTCTAGGCATCACGATGCAATAGATTGCGTAGTCCGAGCGACTGAGTGATCGTACGGCAACGGTAAACATCTGCACGTGGCTCATATTGTGCCAAGCAGTCGCTCCACGAAAGCAATAAATGCATATCGGTAATAAGTTACTTCGATTGCCTCCTTTGCCCGCTGGCTGCCGTTCGTGACCAAACGAGGTAACAAGCACACCCACGACGCCGAAGCAGCCTTCCACCGAATCTTTCGTGCGCCAATACTGCACACGTCGTGATGACCTTGATGACTGACTGATCCGGATGCAGTCAACTTGTCAAGCCAAGAAAACGAGAAGGTACCTTACACCGTTACGCGCCGTCTTCTCAACAACTCAACCGCTCAACCCTCCAGCCTGGAGTCCAGGTGCAATTGGCAGATGCCGCTCGGAGATGTACTACTCTGTCCGGCCCACGACACACTCTGCAGTTGGATCGTGAGTCGAGTCGGCGTAGACGACGACGACGACGTGGCCTCTTCCTGCTTCCACGGGCAGTTGCTCACCCAGAAAGAACCATCAAAGCTTTTCCCCAGGAAAATTCGCGCGCCATCTTCGCCGCGAGCAAACACAAGCACGCATCGCACAGGAGCTCCGTCTTGGGCGAACCCCCACTGCACTCCAAAGGACACCGACTGGGCATCATGTCGCTCGAATGAAGTGAGTCTCGCGTCTTCACACCACTTCGGTTGGCTGTGCACGTCACGAAGAGCTGTCTTCAAACCCGTTTTGCCACTGCCCCCGACCACGCAGACTTCTCCAACGTACGCCAGATAGTCCTCGCGTTCGCCGGGGGTTTGCCTCGTTTTCTTCGTGCACAAGATCCCCATTTCGACAATGTGCTTCTGGTCCCAGAGCTGCCCTCCCAAGCGATAAGTCTTCTTGCACCATCCGTCAGTAGTGACCCCGTGTCCAGCATCGGAAGTGGCGCCCTCGAAGGCGAAGGATTCCGTGGCTACTGGCAGGTAGAAATGCTTTTCCAAAGACGCCTTGACCACCGATGACAAGGTCTTCTTTCTGCTAGCTGGAGACGACGAATCCGAGTCGTCGGCCGAGCGCAAAATCATGTGATGTGTGGCGCGATCGAGACCCGGGCAAACCGTCAACACGAGAAGACACACGGAGTCCTCGCGTGTGGCAGTGGTATACGAGATCTCCATGACTCGACGCGGAGAAAACTCAATGTCCACGTCAAAGAGCTTGAAATACGCCTTCTCGCGGCCCACAAGTTGACCCTACTCAATACAAACCGTACAGGTTAGTGCACGAACTGACCTTGGAGTGACCTCAAACTGAAGTGAGGTTTTACCTGAATCATCACGCTTGCGCCGCCCTGGAATGCCGTGCCATGTGAGATTACTGCCTTCATCGACCCCGTGGCAGTGGTCACGAGATCTCCAACATGCAGCTTTTGCATCGGCTGCACATCCAGCTCCGCCATGTTGGACCAGGAGGTCGTGCTCACGCGCTGACCATCTGCCCAGACTCCGGTCCCGCGACCGACGTTAAACGCACTGTACAGGCAGTTCCGCCCACCCAGCGCATCATAACACGGGCTTCTTGCCTTCCAGCTCGACCGAACAGCCTCCCAAAAGCGATTCTACCAACAACAAAAAGGCAGCATGAGTCGAACGCATAACACAACTGAGAGAAGAGCGACTGCAGTACCTCAGCAACGACAAAGTCTTCCTGCTCCTCGTGCTGATAGCATTCGTGGGTCCATCCGGGAGCAAACAGCGCGGCAGAAACGCCCGAGTTCCACGTCCAACGAAGTGGCTGAGAGCAGTTCATCTTACCGCCGCCGGGAGTGTTGTGCCTACCAAACACGTCGATGCCCATGTACACGTCATACCGACGATCCAGATCAAAGGCAGCGGAGAACTTGGCATCGTCAGGGACCCAGCCATAGTCTCCGTAGAATGCGTCGACATTGCGGAAGAACTCGGCACTGTACTCGTCAAGACGAACGTGTGTTTCGCGTCGACCCGATCGAGAGAGACTGCCATACCACACGACCTGCGCCAACGGGTTCGTCACTTTCATCCCGTTTCGGAGCGTGCGCAAGAATGCGTCTACATTGGGCACGAGCTCTGCGGGGATATCGTTCTCCAGATTGACGAGCCAGCCGTCAAACCCACCGTGCCAAGCGATCGCCGCCAGCTTCGACGCATGAGTCTACAATTCCAGTCATCGAAACAAACGCACTCGTAAGGTATAGACCTCCAGTGCAAGCGAGAGCGACTTCATGTAACGCACCTCAGCAGAATGCACGTCCTTGAACAGTTCCTTGCAGAGCTCGGAACCGTGTTCTCCTTCGGTGAGGAACGTGCCCAGCACGCGGGTGCCGTGACGATGACCGGCGGTGACCCACCCAACAGGTGGTGGACACACCAGTGCGTGCCCAAAGTACACGAACAGATCCACCAGGTCCCACTGGTAGAATCTGTAGGCATCAAAGTCAGTGCTTCCCTGCACGCGTTGCCCGGACAAACCAACCAATCATACCACAAACAACACTCGTAGCGTTACGTTCTACCCTCAATAGCGTGCGCCGTTGACTCCAACAGACATGCAGTCAAGTATCTTACCTGCTTGAATCGATCTTCTTGGTAGCCGCCTTTCATATCGTGGCAAACCAGCAACTTACTGCGTCTGGCTTGCGCTCGCGACCGCACTGCAATGGGTACGGGTGAGCGAATAAGCGTCGTCGTGTCAAACTGGCCAACCTCTTCCACTGTATGCAATGGTCGCGCCTCCATCTTTGCTGCGACGTTGGCGTCCTCGGCCACATCGCCAACACACTGGAAACCGTTCTGCGCACCCAGCACCATGAAACCCGTCTCGCTCTTCCTATCCACGCGCACATGCTCCCAATTGCAGTCAGAGCCCAGCGAAGACAGCGAACCAGCGACCAGCAGTTTACGCACGTCGCGCTGACCACCCAGTAACGTGCCGTTCACAAACAGGAACTCCCGCAGCTTCTCCCCCGTGGGGGTCGGGTACTTCTCATGCAGTGCGTCCAGAATACGCCTGCCTCCGGCTGTACGCGTCAGATTTACGACATGAAGGTCCACTTCGAGCGCGTTGAATAGTGAATGGAACGTCGCGGCACGTTCCTCCGTCTCCACGAACAACACCGGACTGTTGGCCGCCACCTCGCTCTCCACAAACGCGTGGTAGCGTTGATTAGGACGCAGGGCAGATATCTCTTTAGTGACACCGCCGCTGATAGCCGTCGTTTCCGAGACGTGCGATGGTGAATATGCCCGCGTAACTGCGCGACCACGATGCCGGAAGAACCAGTAGATCACGCTACACGCCACCGCTAGCACCGCCACGAGGATCTCAAGCCCCGCAATGGCGCCACCACCCGCAGTGGCATCTTCAGCGGTGGGCGGGGTGGGGTTCAGTTCTGAGGTTGCGACGCTAGGGAGCGGTGCAGCATCGTGAGCGTTAGCGCTGCCGCCGTCATCACGTGCCATTTTCAGGATTGAGCTGGATCGCGTCTCATATCATCAAGTTCCTAAAACTTACGTTGTACCGCACCTTTATCCTGAATACATCGTCGTCGCCAATCAATATTGTTTGACGGAGGACCCCATGAGTAAACGGGTACAAAATTCATTCAACTCAATACTTTCCGCTTTTTTCAGCGCGTTTTTCGTGGATTTTGCGTTTTCGATAATGCCATGCAGTGGTATGGACGTGTCTACGAAAGTGACAGTATTGCTCATTTCTATCGACTGATGGTGATTTGTATAAGTAACATCGTCTGTAAAGCGAGGGAGACCATTTGGAGGCTCCAAAATGGCCGCTTTTTTCACTGCTTTTGGTTCATCCAAGTTTGATATAAGTTACTTGACTTTCGAACTTTTGGATATAAGTACAGACTAAATTTAGTGGGGGTGTTTTGCTTCAGAGTCCGGACTGGGCTCTGTAGAAATAATTTCAAAAATGGCCTGTCTTCGCCTTCAAAACGGGATTATGTGATGATCGCTTACGTTCCAACGTGGTCTACTGGTTGCCACCTTCGAAGATAAGATTGCGATCGTCTCCACAACCAAGGTAGACGGCAGCGAGCAAGTAATGCGGGCCGCGATTTCAGGCGCCGTGAAGGCACACGATGACAAGAACACTCGCGACATGGATCAGGCATGGGCAAACGTGTCAGCCCAATGGAAGACGTCTCAAGCGAAAGGGACCGGTGATAAATACAGAAAGCTGCAGACGCGTTGGAATGTAAGCCCAATATGCGTTGGTTACGTGTGATGTTTGTGCCGCCTTCAACCTGGGGATTGTTTGTATAGGATTGGTGTGATCGGTGTATTTTTGCAGACAGACGCACTGCCAGCGAACGCAAACTGCTGCTATACGTGACGGAGGTGGCTGCTCGGGGAAACGTACGGAAGCAGGGCGCGGTTCTGAGCTACGGTACCATGAGCAACCACATCAAAGCCCTGGTCGATCTCCACAAGCAACAAGTGATGGCAGGATTGAATTCCCACCCTCATCCTCGTGGAATCAGCATCCACCACTTTTTGGAGATGCTGCTGCGCAACGAGGCGAATCGGAAGCGCGATCCCCGCGTCGACCGTTCTGCAGGTCGCATTGACGACGGATACACTCTGGAGGAGTTTTCCTCCCTCAACTGCTATTGGCTTGAACGTGGGAGTCCAATTGACTTGAGAACCAGAGTGGACTTCCTCATCGGCCACTCGTCAATGGGGCGTGGTGAATTAAAACGCTACATTCAACTTCCGGACCTGTTCTCCCTTCGTCTCAACGACGAAGGCCCGAGTGAGTGTATTGCGCTCATGATTTCTTCGAATCGTGGGAAAACAAACGCGTTCAATAAGATCGAGTACCAGACAGCGATACGACAGAGAGACCCCGAGTGTTGCACGCTTGGGGCGCTGGCAATGTAACTGTTTTACCGGTGGCAGTGAAGTGGTGAGGCGTTTCCCTCGCTCTCAAGTCGAGAGGATTGGTATGATATTCACCTTCTCCGCGTCGACGATGCCATCAACGACACCAAGGCGCCACTATCTTACACGGCTCAAGCGAACCAATTCGAACACGGGCTAAAAGCTTGCGGTATCGCGACAACCAAGGTAACCCACGTTACACGTGGGTCTGCTGCGCGAATCACTGAAGCTGACGGGGTGCAGGAAGGGCAGATACAGCGAGCAGGTCACTGGTCATCCGGGGCAACGGAGTCGTGCTACCTGTCTTCTATCCCCAGGGAGGCCGTGCGGTCCCTTGCTGGCTTTGCGAAAGATGGCGGCTCGTTTTTCTTACCTCGAACTGCGATAACCCCGGATGATTCGCTGCTTCGGGAGGTGTTTCCGGACATCGATAAATGGACCAGCATTCGGAAGGCGAGTCCGGAGCCCGATGAAGCTGCAGATAGTTTTCTTGAATTGCTACGCGTCCATGATGTAGCTAGCTGTTCTGATGGAGAAATTTCCGGAGTGTGGACTATGGCGCCACAATCTGTTTGCTTCAGACAGATTTTTGGCTTTTCGAACGCGGCTGCTGGATGCAATGACGGAGCTGTCAGTATCCAAACTCCCACGTAATGCTCCATGCATCAACGAGAACGATACACTAGAGCAGCTCAAATTTATGGTGGAGAATAGCTTCCAAACTATGAACATGCAGCTCAGAACTATCGACACCAAAGTGAGCTCTCTTGACGAAAAAGTGACCGGCTTGGGATCGAAGATGGCAACTTCAGAGGAGAAAGACTCGACGATTGAGACCGCATCAAATATGACGCCGCTCGCAAACGGTGGGCATGCACAGCACAAAGTCGTCCAGGTAACAAATCGACCACCAATGCCTGAATTCAAGCAGGCGCGCGACCTGAAAACGGTTGAGCAAGTGTGGGATGAATTTGCGTCTGGGTTGCACAACCGTCCATCAATTAAGTTGCTGGAAGCCACGTACGGCTGCCGGTGGCGTGAGTGGGAGCGATGGACGCTTTTTCCGCAAGCGTAAGCGCGTTTACGACGCCGTCTACGATCTCTCGCAGTATTTTGACGTGTCCAGCACAGATGCTGTACAACTGCTGGAGTCTCACCGCCGGAGGGCTGGACATACGCTCCCAGTGTTCACAGACCACATTCATGAGGTGGTAGGTGCTTTAAAAGCAACGAGATTGGCATCCGGACTTCGAGGCGGCGCTGTTCAGCAGCTGCCAAAAGTTCCTCAAGTACTTCGCCGAAGTGGTCACCGGGGCAAGCAGTTACAATGACTTGCGACTGGATCGGGTGCCGACCATGCCGCCGCGCGAGCGAAGAGCGGTGGCGCCGGCTGCAGTGGGCGTGTGCTGTTTGGCCGAGCTGCTGGAGCACAAGTTTGCCTTCAGCCTCCATCGGAACCTCGTGATCATGCTGGTGCCCATGGCGAACACACTACCGCTACAGCAAGCAACGGCATAGTGCACGGGGTCGCTCTTGGTGAGGCTCCCCGTGGTGATGACCAGGGTGCCGAGCATTCTGGTCATGCACGAAAAGTAATTCACGTCGTTGTTGGTCATCTTGGGCCAGAGCGGCACGGAGGCGCAAACCTCCAGTCGATGCAGCAGGATGCAGCTCACCCCAGCCGTAAACACGATCTTCTTGTCAGAGATGGCGACCAGCGCGCCGTCGCCGCGCACGGACATGATGCCGAAAAGCTGGCGGAACAGCACGAATAGCAGTTTCAGCGGTATGATGCAAAACGTCGGCAGGCGCAGGAACCGGTGCACCAGGTTGTATGTGTTGACCGCGCCGTTGCGGGGCGACACGGCCAGCACGAACACCCAGCAGAACCAGCACTTGTGTCACCACGGCGAACGTGAACTGCAGTCTAGGCAGCGTGATGCTGGCGATGCGTGAGGAGGTTCATGGTGTCAGCCACTGGCTGATGGGCCCCGTGGCGACGGGAACGTAGGATTCCGACATGAAGACGCTATCGCGACCGTTCTCCATTCATGTGGACAGCGTAACCTCGAGCGAGTACCGCGCCGGCGTGGACGGCCCGAACTTCCCCAGCCCGTACTCGAACGCCTGTTGGGAGTTGTCGTTGCTGGTGTGGCCGCGCACCCCACGCTGATCGCCTTTGCGCTGGCCAGAGCGGAGATGGGGCACAAGAAGCTGCTGGTCAGCAACAAGATCTGCTCGCTCAAGAAAAGCCGCCAGTAACGCGCGCGCGCCAGTATTTCGTGTGCGATCTGGTGTCCAGCCTAGATGCTACATACGCGTCTCAGCTCCACCTTCGACAGCAGCAACTGTGACTGATAGGGCTAGTGACTATCGGAGTTGGTGGGCCTGGGAATCCACAATGTGAGTAGCCTTCGATTCTCGCCTTGATAAAATACGGCTTGGCGTTTGATGCAAATGGACTTACTTGGTGGTCCCCCCCCCAGGGGAGAATTCTGTGATCAAGCGACATTGCATTTTGTGCTGTGGTAGGTAGGTCCTTCCAATGCTAAGTAATACGTCGCCAGCGCGTGATCCACGTTTGTTCACCTAATATTTAGCTTAGGTAAGCTGGTATTGACGTTCAATGTTTGTTTCAGTGAAATGTAAACAAGAAAGCACGCACGTAACACGCCCTGCAACTGAGGAATATGGCAGGTATCGACTCGTGTCACGAGCTTCAATCCGCACAATCATATCCTTCCCTCGAAGCTGCGGGTCTGTTTGGCGCTGTGCTAGCGGCCAGTCCGCTGGTGCCGAAGTATTTTACAAGACACTCGTCTGCTGGATAATCCGAATACTAGTATTCGGGCAGAGAGCAACGCTCTTGAAAAACATGAATTATACACTATGTTTAAAGCATACTGGTTTCAGATCATGGCCCGGGTTTATGCGATTCAATTTTGCTCTCCAACCGTATTGTGAAGTATGCTCTGCATCCGTGACTTGGGAACGAGAGACGAACACTTCAAGGTGGGAAGAAAAACACAAAATGAGCTGCAGCCCTTCCACGACTGAAGTTCGCACTCCAAAACTTCTGGTGAAGATGGCACAGCGAGCGTCAACATTGGAGCGGTAATGCGACCCACAGTTCCTCATGTATGTAACCGCATCGAAAAATGGTGGGTCGAGGAATACCGCATGCAGTGCTGATTGACAACGAAGCGTCGAAACACAACCACAGAACACCAATCGGTGCGGTAACAACCGGCAGGCCCGCGGGACAGTGCAGCTTGCAAGAGGTATTGTCACAGGTAGAATCGTGTACATGTACGCATGTTTAGTTCCCAAGTTGTGTGAACACAGCTGTGTTTGGCTTGCAGAGTCCGTTGATCAGGAAAGGGCCTTTCACAAGTCGCGCTCGCAGTCTTATGGTGCTGACAAAGCCAATAGACCACATGCATCGGAGTTCCTATATCTGACACGCACTTCGTGCGCAACACAAGCGAGACGACACCAGCATGAATGTGGATATGTACAGGCAATCTGTCATCCCAGGCATATGATAGGACGGTGGGGTTGATTTCATACGATGGAGCAAGTTGCTGGCAGCGGTTGAGTTCAAAATCCAATGATCTTGGTGATGAGTGGAGGGGAGTGGGATTCGGAGCCACCCCTTTGCCCTTTCGCACACTTGCGACACAAACGATGTGTTTGCGGCGCGCAAACCATCAGTCAATGGGCGCGCAATCCGTCGTTCCGTTTGCTGCCAAAAACGAACTAGATAATGTTCGGATAAACAAATAATATGCATCTCGCTTACAAATTTCAAGTACAATACGGACGGCAAAATGGCTTTTTGGATGTTTTGAATGTCGAGCAGGGAGGAGACGGGTCTGACCCGGATCGGTTCTGCACGCGCGTAAACTTACCGCACCTAGTTTGCGCGCCATCGCTGCCCTCCTCACTCACCGGCATAACCGACCTGGGCGTTGACGCGATCACGCGATCTCGAAGCTGGTACCACCTGGGCGGGGCCGCCCTCAGCCCCCCACCCTCTGTGCAAACCTCGCCTCGCCCCTCACACTCGAGTCTTCGCCTCATTCTCCAATTTTCCTCGCAGGGTGCGGACCTCAACACAAGCCTGTCGTCGCCATGGCGGAGCTCCGAGACAAGCAGCCGCTGGGCCTGGACTCGAGCGCGGCGCTGATGGCGCAAGGCCCCACGGCGCTCCACGGCTTCGTGGCCGACAAACTGGAGGCGGCCATGGGGAAGAGCATGCCCCAGATGGAGGTGCGCTTCAACAACCTGTCCATCTCGGCCACGGTGTTCGCCTCGAGTCATTCGGACGCCAAGTCGCAGCTGCCCACGCTCTACAACAGCGTCAAGAAGTCGCTGGCCAAGTTCAACAGCAACAAGTACTCGGCCGAGAAGGTGATCTTGAAGAACGCCAGCGGCGTCTTCAAGCCGGGCACCATCACTCTGCTGCTGGGCCAGCCTGGCTCGGGCAAGTCGTCACTCATGAAGGTGTTGAGTGGCCGCTTCCCGCTCGAGAAGAACGTGACCGTGGAAGGCGACATCACATACAACGGCCAGATGCAGAAGGAGATCATGAAGCGCCTGCCGCAGTTCGTGGCCTACGTGACCCAGCGCGACAAGCATTTCCCGACGCTGACGGTGAAAGAGACACTCGAGTTTGCGCACGCCTTTTGTGATGGTGGGGTGTCCAAGCGCACCAAAGAGCTGATTTCCAAAGGAACCCCCGAGGCGAACACGGCGGCGCTGGAGGCTCTCTCCGCTCTGTACGCGCACTACCCGGAGGTCGTGATGAAGCAGTTGGGTCTCGAGAACTGCCAGGACACCATCGTCGGCAACGGAATGCTTCGCGGTGTATCTGGTGGCGAGCGGAAGCGTGTGACGACTGGCGAGATGGAATTTGGCATGAAGTACATGACGCTCATGGACGAGATCAGTACGGGGTTGGACAGTGCAGCCACCTTCGACATCATCAACACGCAACGTGGCATTGCCAAGACGCTGCGTAAGACGGTGGTGATCGCGTTGCTTCAACCAGCGCCAGAAGTCTTCGCGCTGTTCGACGAGGTAATGATCATGAACGAGGGCGAGGTGATGTACCACGGGCCTCGAGACCAGGCGCTGGATTACTTCCAGAGTCTGGGCTTTGTGTGTCCACCCGATCGCGATGTAGCTGACTTCCTGCTGGATTTGGGGACCAACGAGCAGCACAAGTATGAAGGCGACTTGCCTCACGACATGACGCGGCACCCACGGCAAGCGAGCGAGTTCGCGGAAATCTTCCGCCGCTCGGCTATCTACCAGGAGATGCTTCAAGTACTGGAGACGCCGCACCATCCAGAGTTGCTCACGGACGTTGGTACTCACATGGATTCCATGCCCGAGTTCCGTCGGTCATTCTGGGAGAACACTAGCATTCTAATGAAGCGACAGACGATGGTCACGATGCGCAACCGAGCGTTCATCCGAGGACGTGCCATCATGGTGATCGCCATGGGCTTGATCTACTCGAGCACCTTCTGGCAAGTCGACCCTGTGAACGTTCAAGTCTCGATGGGTATCATGTTCCAAGCGATTTTGTTCTTAGCGCTCGGCCAAGTGTCACAGGTACCGACGTTCATGGCGTCGCGTGACGTGTTTTACAAGCAACGTGGCGCAAACTTCTTCCCGACGTCGGCATACGTCCTGGCGTGTTCGGTGGCTCAGATTCCTTTGGCCCTGGCCGAGAGCATCATCTTCGGCTCGATGGTCTACTGGATGTGCGGCTTCACGGCAACGGCGGGCGCTTTCATCTGCTACATGATCCTGCTTGTCTTGACGAACCTCGTGTTTGCGGCTTGGTTCTTCTTGCTGACGGCGATTTCGCCGGATTTCCACATTGCCAAACCCGGATCGACGTTCAGCATTGTGTTCTTCATCCTGTTCGCGGGTTTCGTGATGACCAAGAGCACAATGCCCGGCTGGTTCATCTGGATCTATTGGATCAACCCGATCGCCTGGTGCCTTCGTGCTCTCGCCGTGAATCAGTACCGCTCGGCCGAATTCGACGTGTGTGTCTACGACGGGCTGGACTACTGCACCCAATTCGGCAAGAAAATGGGCGAGTACTACTTGGAGCAGTACGATGTCCCGTCCTCGAAGATGTGGGTGTGGGCTGGCATCCTCTTTATGATTCTGAGCTACGCCATCTTCATGGGCCTTGGCTGTTTGGTGCTCGAGTACAAGCGCTACGAAAGCCCGGAACACACCATCATCAAGAAGAAAGAAGAAGCTGAAGAGGAGACGGCGGAGGCGTACGTGTTGGCTAAGACACCGCGAAACTCCGGGCGGACGACCAAATCTCCTGCTGGGACTGTTGCTGTGGATGTGCAATCGCCTGAGAAAAGCTTCGTTCCTGTAACGATTGCCTTCCAAGACCTGTGGTACTCCGTGCCGAAGCCGGGCAACCCGAAGGAGTCGCTCGATTTGTTGAAGGGCATCAGTGGGTTCGCCAAGCCAGGCTCTATGACGGCACTCATGGGATCATCTGGTGCTGGTAAGACTACACTGATGGACGTGATTGCTGGTCGCAAGACGGGAGGCAAGATACAGGGGAAGATCTTGTTCAACGGCTACGAGGCCACGGACTTGGCCATTCGTCGATGCACGGGCTACTGCGAGCAGA
>MBAC02003551.1:0-64334 GCA_001712635.2 Nothophytophthora sp. Chile5 | reverse complement strand
CGTCCACAGACAAACATTTTTATAAGATTTATAATGATTTAAATCTTATTTAAATGCCATTTAAATGGCATTTTTTCATTTAAATTTTTATCGAGTTTTTTCGAAAAAACTTTGTTTGCCAACACTGCCTGTCCTGGTTTCTTCGTTTCCCTTCTTCGCCCAAATGAACCGCCAAGTCGGACACCTGCCGTTCGGTTCGTTCGCCTCCGCGCTCTCTCCCACGGATCCAAGCGTCGTCCGTTTCCTTTTGGAAGCCAAGTGGCGTGGAGCCAGCCAGCCACATGCACAGCAGATGCCTTTGTCTATACAGCGCTTGGCGTTTCGGCACGTCTCTCTGCCGTGCAATATGGTCCTGTGTTTCTTCTTCCGGCCGGTGGCCCCCGAGCCTCATCCCGCATTTTGGCGCCCGAGACACAAGCGACCGAAAGGAATCACCGAGACCCGAGCTTCTCCCTTGCAAGGCGACAACTGCTTTAGCCGTCCATTCCCATGAGCGGAGCGCCTCCGTCCTCGACGCAGCAAGGACTGCCGCCCCGTAGTGGACTGCCCCCGCTGTCCCACGGGGCCCCACGGTCCTCCATGATGTCGGTCGAGTACGACGGCATCCCGCTGCCTCCGCCGAGTATCCGCTCGTGTGGCTCGCAGCAGTACGTGACGAGTTACATCCCCACAAGCGCCGCCTTCCCGCCGGGCAGCGTGCAGGACCTCATCTCCAGCATGAAGTCGTATGCGAGTGCCACGGATCTCGTCCGCACATACAGCGAGATCCCGAGCGTCGAGGAGGCGCTGGTTACGCTGGAACGCGCGGCCGTAGCGCTAGGAGCGCGCCGATACCGTGATGCACTCAAACTGTACCTGGAAGGCGGTTATGCCATGGCCAACGTGGCTGAGAGGCAGGCGAACCCCAAGATCTGCAACTTGTTGACCAGCAAAGGCTTCGAGACGCTCAATTGGTGCGCGCGACTCTGCGACTGGATCGAAGGCCGCGTGAAGGAGAAGCATCCGCGTCCCGGAGTCCACAAGGTCGGCATCCCCGTGAACAATTGGGACGAAGACTGGGTCGGTCCGTATCTGGATGAAGAGGAAGCGCGACGCATGTGGTACACCCCCGTCTACTGTCCGCACCCGGTGGATTTCTCCAACTTGGGCTATCGTCTGCGTTGCGTGGAGACCGGCAGACGTCCCCGACTCATGATCTGCATCACCATGTACAACGAAGGTCCGCAGCAACTCAAGGCCACACTCAAGAAGCTGGCCAACAACTTGGCGTACCTCAAAGAGCAGCAGTCCGGACACGAGAAGTCGTTGACTGGCGCCTTCGCGGGCGAAGACGTGTGGCAGAACGTGCTGGTCTGCATCGTGGCTGACGGTCGGGAGCACGTGAACGATAAGATGTTGGATTACCTGGAGGCTATCGGACTGTACGACGAGGACCTCATGACCATCAACAGCGCTGGTATTGGAGCGCAGTGTCACATCTTCGAGCACACGCTGCAGCTCTCCGTGAACGGCAAGTGCCTGCTTCCCATTCAAACCGTGTTCGCACTCAAGGAGGACAAGGCCAGCAAGCTGGATTCGCACCACTGGTATTTCAACGCCTTTGCCGAGCAGCTCCAGCCTGAGTACACGGCTGTCATGGACGTGGGCACGATGCTGACCAAATCGGCGCTGTACCATCTGCTCTTCGCCTTCGAACGCAACCACCAGATCGGCGGAGCTTGTGGTCAACTTACAGTGGAGAAACCCTTCGAGAACTTGAGCAACTGGGTCATTTCGGCGCAGCACTTCGAGTACAAGATCTCCAACATCCTGGACAAGTCGCTCGAGAGCTGCTTCGGCTTCATTAGCGTCTTGCCTGGCGCCTTCTCGGCTTACCGGTATGAGGCCATTCGTGGCGCTCCCTTGGACGCGTATTTCCAAACGCTCAATGTGGATCTGGACGTCTTGGGGCCATTTATTGGCAACATGTACCTGGCCGAGGACCGCATCTTATCCTTCGAGGTGGTGGCTCGCAAAGGCTGCAACTGGACGATGCACTACGTGAAGGACGCCGTGGCCCGCACGGATGTGCCGCATGACCTCGTGGGCCTCATTTCTCAGCGCAAACGCTGGCTCAATGGCGCGTTCTTCGCCACACTCTTCAGCATCTGGAACTGGGGCCGCGTGTACTCGGAGAGCTCGCACTCGTTCGTGCGCAAGTCGGCGTTCCTGCTGTTTTACGTGTATCATCTCGTGTACACGGCGTTCGGCTACTTCTTGCCGGCGAATCTGTACCTGGCACTCTTCTTCATTGTGTTCCAGGGCTTCCAGCAGAACCGCCTCGAGTTTGTGGACACGTCCGAGTACTCGCAAACGGTTCTGGACTGCACTGTGTACATCTACAACCTCGTGTACCTCTTCGGGTTGCTGATGCTGATCATTATCGGCCTGGGCAATAACCCGAAGCACATGAAGCTCACGTACTACTTCGTGGGCGCTGTGTTCGGTGCCATGATGATGCTGTCGTCGCTCGTGGGACTCGGCATCTTCTTCTCGACGCCGGCGACTACGCACTCTATTGTGGTGTCCATCCTCACAGTCGGCGTGTACTTCATTGGCTCGGCGTTGCATGGTGAAGTGCACCACATTTTCATGACGTTCACGCACTACACGGCGCTGATCCCGAGCTTCGTGAACATCTTCACCATCTACTCGTTCTGCAACCTGCAGGATCTGTCCTGGGGCACCAAGGGACTGCACGACGACCCGCCGCTGGCCGCGTCAATGGACGAGACGGAGAAGGGCGACTTCAAGGATGTGATCGCCAAGCGACGTGCGTTGGAGGAGCGCCGCCGCGAGGATAAACTGCGCGCGGAGAACAAGAAGAAGCACTTTGAGGCCTTCCGCACCAACGTGCTGCTCACCTGGGCCTTCTCCAACCTCATCCTGGCGCTCTTCATCGTGTACTTCGCCAGCTCGTCGACCTACATGCCCATCCTGTACATCTTCGTGGCCAGTATCAACGCCTCGCGGCTGTTGGGCTGCTTTGGCCACTGGATCTACATCCACACAGCTGGTCTGCGCGACCACTTCTTGGACAAGTCCGAGTCGGGGAATGGAGGCGGACGCTACCCGCAGAACTCGTACGTGCAGCTCGAGGAACACTACGCGGCACTCGCGGAGGACCAGCGCAATTACGCCTCGGGTCGCACCAATAACGATATTGCCTCCGTCGCCTAAGGTGGCGAAGAGAAGTCTCAAGGCCTCCAAGTGGTGGCTGTGAACGTGAGCAACGTGAGCAAGCCAGCAAACAGGAGGAGCGAGCCAATCCATCAGTCACTGGCGCTTCAAGACCAGGTACACATGCTCTATCCTTGGATAGTAGCAGAAAGGAAGGAAGGAGGCGGTTAGCCAGTCAGTCAAGTCAACCAGTAGATACATTACGCCGTTTATTAATGCCAGGCAGTCCTCAAACCTTCTTGTCTGTAAGCTCCCTTTTCAATAGCATAGTGAGCTCCCCGATGTCCACCTTGGTTGAGAATATATATGGAAAATCATACAATATAGCATATAGCCTGTATTATATCATGTATATGAAAGAGGAGAGGTTGAAGTTGGCCCGCGAATCTTCCACCTCACTCAACCAAATGGCGTCTGGAGAAGGTGCCGCCGCCGCGTCGGAGCTGCTAATGGGGCAATGGGAGAGCACAGAAGCCTTCGGGAACACAGCATTGGACTGGTCGCAGGCGGTGAAGGACCAGCGTGTGCGGCTCGGGCTCTCGTTCGCGCGTGATGGGGTCTACGCCTTTCGTCTGCTGGAGAAGAAGAAGGAAGAAGCGGTGGATACAGACGTGACCTCAAGCTTTCGTCATGTGGTTGCGAGCCAAGGGACGTACGAGCTGCAGGGCGCCGACCGCCTCGTCATCCATGGCGATAATTCGGGCATCAAATGGACTTTTCTGCTCGAGGAAGACGACAGCCTCCGGATCCGGTATGCCGGCGTGATTGCGAGGCTCTCGGTCACCTCGATCATGATCGGACCATTGACACGCGAGTCTTCTGTGTGATACAATGTTGTCGTTCCTGTAGATTAGAAGGCGCGAAGCGGTTCGGAAGATGCAAAGGCGTGGATGTCATTTACTTCACAAGAGCGACGACGACGCAGTAACCAAGGCAGTCATCGGGAAATCATCGCTCAGAAAATACGAGGTGGCCTACTATCATAACACGCCAACAGAGCTACTGAGTTACATGTCCAGAACGTCGTCGAGCCAATCCTCAAGCTCCTCTGTAGCAGCCGGCGGAGCTGGCGCGCTGCCGACAGGAATCACCGGCACTGTATTGGATACAGGTCCACTCGGCGCCGATGAAGTTAAGTTCAACAGGAAGTCCAGCTCCACGTCGCCTTGTGCTGGAGTTGATGCAGCTCTTGGTGGCAGTTTGTCGGTTATAGCAGGCGAAGCACTTACGTCCTTCTCGTCCTCGCCATTGACATCACCGTCTTCTTCATCTTGAGGCTCGAACGCCAGATCCGTCTACTCGATGCAGCATCAATGAGACCCCGTGCGGTTTGTTTCCCAAGCCAAGAGCAGGAGTAAATAAAACTCACGCAGTATTTCGGGTCCAAGCGATAGCGGACATGCGGCGCCACGCGCTCCAGCTGTGCAGCGATCCAGTCGAAGTCCTGTGTGGCAACGGTAGCAAGCAGGAGGATGTCTGTCAGCTTGGGTATCCAAACCAAGCGGAGATAACTCGAATCATACCAGCACGCCGACCGTGCCCTGGTCGTCCGCGGCATCGTCGCTCTCCTCCCATTGCTGCATCGTGCGGCTCTGGAAGTGCGTGCCCGAGGCAGCTGCTATTGGTTGGCGGTAGCTCTGCTCCGAGGCGAAGAACTGCGTTCGTCCGCCATGGTCTTCGCGTTCTTGTTGGTCATTTTCGCTGTCTTGCTCTTCCCGCTCTTCGAAGCGGAAGGCGTTGGAGCCTAGAGAGCGGCCTCGTGCGGCGCCTTCTTCTCCCCTGCCTCCTGCAGCCTCTCCACGCCCGCGACCCCGGCCCCGGCCGTGTGCCGCGCGATACTTCACCTGCGACCGCCCCATGTTTCTTCGTCTCGTGAAAATCTTGTTTTACGGATGAAAATCACAAATATTGACTAATCAGGTCGCTCAAAAGCCAAGTTTCAGCCAATCAAAGCAAAACAAAGGATTATTTCTGCCAGCAGCCACCTGGCACCACTTCACATAGATGTCGTTGCTGCGGCTCTAAAGCCCAGTCACCGCCCGTTGCTAATCTTCCACACGCGAATTCCGAGCATAGAAAACATGGACCAAAAGGAGGAATGGCGCATTAATTTAGAAGAAATCAACTCCGTTGTTCATTAGTGGTGGTGGTGTTACGAGTCCGATCGTCACACCAGAAAGCCTAGGAAGTAATCTACTTCTTCGACTTCTTGGTGGCCAGCTTGCGCTGGTAGAACTCCAGCTCCTTGCCCTCCAGCAGGTAGCCATCGGCGCGACCGGACTGGCCGGGACGCGACGAGATGACAGCCAGCAGACGGCCAGACATGAACTGCTCGTCGATCTTGACGTCCAGCTCACGCGTGCGCTGACGGGCGGCCAGCTTGCGGAGCACGTGGTCCGACTTCTTGACCTCCTCCTCCTCGACCTTCTCGGCGTTCTTCTTCACGCCGATCTTCACGCCGTAGTGAGCCTCGTACCACTGACGGAACGGGGTAGCGTCCACCAGCACCACGGCGCCCTTCACCAGCGTCTTGGTACGCACCAGCTCGTTGTTCGAGGCGTTGTACACCACGTCGAGGATACGCGTCTTGCGAGCGCTCACCTCCGTGCCCCACGAGAAGTTGCCAGTCTCCAAGTGGAGCGCACGGAACTTCATGTGGCCGCCACGCACACGCACCGCGTGCACGCGCTTGCCACCGAGCTTGGTGTTACCAGGCTGACGCCCGATCTCGAATTTCCTTTTCTTGCGGAACTGCTTGCGCTTGCCACCAGTTTCGCGGCGCTTGTGGCGCGAATCGCGAGAGATACCTGGTCAAGGTCACAACCAAATGGGAAACGCTATACATTAGCAACCAGCGCAGGCACGTCACTCGACGCCGGAAACAGCTTGGGCAGGGAGAACCGCGTATTCGAATGCTGCACGACGGGGATACAGCAGTGATTACGGGTCGGACGCGGAAGAGGAGCGATTGAACGTCCGCCCAATCGCTCGACCCAGTCCGCGTCACATGCGCTGGTAAAGCAGCATCTCCGTTGCGCAGACACTTCACGGCAGCCGGCAGAAGAGGAAGGAGGACAGACGACAGCGGCCGCGAAGCTTACCCATGATTCCGACGGAGTAATTTCGGTACTGTGGACTTGGCGAAGGCAGTCGGCCTGGCCTCGAGACGACGGAAGCGCTGGCAGCCAGTCAGTTGGAAACGAAAGGCGGAGAGCGCCGTATCGGTTTGGAGAGGGTCTTCAACCGGTGAGAGATCGGTATATTCGGTATATTTGCACCATAAAATATAAAGATATCGTAAATTTCAACTGCTCCTCTTCTTACGTTCGAAACGATCTCAGCACTTCGCCTTGATACGAACTTAACAAGGCGGTGACGGCGCGAAGTCCTCGGATTGGCTGAAACTCTACGAAATCTCCCACATTGCCCTTTTGCCGCCATTTCAGCGGTCTTGGAAACGTAGAGACGCCATGCCGCACGAGGAGTTCTCCGCCGACCTGCTGCGGCTCTACTATGGTACACCTCCCCCACCTATATGCATCTCCGGTCGATGCAGATGCCGACGCTCCGAACGCTGTCCTTTTCGTCAAGAGGGGACTTCTGTAGCCGTCAAACTAACCCATTGCGCCGTCGTGTCCGCTTAGATCGGCTCTTTCCGTATGAGCAGATGGCTCAATGGCTGAGCTACGACGAAGGTTCGTTCGCGTTGGGGCTATCGGTCGTTAGCACTAGCTGCTGCGCGACTTAGCTGCTTACCGGTGTGGTGTGAATGAACAGGAGAGGCGTTCTTTTTCCGCCGTGAGCTGTCGTTCACGCTGGAGAACGACACGTACATCCGATACAAGGCATTCCACAATGCCGAGGAGCTCAAGACGTCCATGACCAAGACTCTCCCCTTTAAAATCGATATCGGCGCCGTCTTCTCCGTGTCTCCTGCCGACAAAGGCAAAGTAACGGCCGCGGACTTCACGCCTGAGCAGCGCGAGCTCGTGTTCGATATCGATCTCACGGACTACGACGACATCCGCACGTGCTGCGAAGGCGCCGCCATCTGCCCGCGTTGCTGGCAGTTCATGGTGGCGGCCGTGAAAGTGCTGGACGCCGCTCTCCGCGAGGACTTCGGCTTCGAGCATCTGCTCTGGGTCTACTCCGGACGCCGTGGAATCCATTGCTGGGTGGCCGACGAACGCGCTCGTGAGCTGGAAAACGATGCGCGTTCCGCCGTTGTGGGGTATCTCTCGCTCGTGGAAGGCAATGAGAATGCCGCACGGAAGGTTAAGCTCCGTGAACCGCTGCACCCGTCGCTTGAGTGAGTGCTTCGTTCCTTTCCTGGTCGTTAACAAGCCCGTCACTAAGCTTCGTGCTGTGTGCTTTTGCTGCTATGTAGTCGAGCCTACCGACTGCTGGAGCCGCTGTTCGAGGACATGATCGTATCGGAGGAGGGGCAGGCCGTGTTGTGTTCGGAGAAGCACTGGACCAAACTACTGGCGATGGTGCCTGATGAAGACATTCGCGCACAGCTTCTGCATCGTTGGGGTGCCACGAACTGCAGCTCAAGCCCGACGGAGAAGTGGGCGGAACTGCGGGACGCAGTGGACAAGCAGGTGCTGAAGAACGCGACCAGTGCTCGCAGCGGCAGCAACCTCAAGCGCAACGCACCTAGTGGCGACGCCACCAAGAGGTTCGCCGCCGCTGAACTCCGCACGTGTCTGCAGGAAATCGTGATGGCGTATCTGTACCCGCGCCTGGATGCCAATGTGTCCAAGCAGCGGAACCACTTGCTCAAGAGCCCCTTCGCCGTGCACCCCAAGACTGGCCGCGTCTGTGTTCCCATTGACGTGGCCGAGATGGAAGCCTTCAATCCGTTCGAGGTGCCTACGCTGGGCCAATTGCAGGATGAACTCAATGCGGAGAAACCCACGACGAGCATGAACACGTACGTGGATTTCTTCGATGCGTCGTTCCTCAAGCCGCTGGCAGTGGCCGCCAAGCGGAAACAACGCGATGTTCGTGAGAGCGACGCCGCAATGACTGGCGATTGGTAGGAAGGGGAGACCTCAAGGGAAGGAGCGCGTGAGTGACGGAGACGGGAGGCAGGAACGGACTCACCAGCTATCGCAGGTAAATATATTGTCGTGTGGCTTCATGCTGGTCCGTCGGTCTCGTCCGCAGGTCTACACGGGCAGGTCCGAGGCCCAGCCGTAGTGAGAGAAGTGCTTGGTTGATCCTAGTTGCTCCCTCGAGCCGCTCGAGCGGCTTTAAAGCGGGACACGCGCTTCACAGGTTGCTAAAGACATGTCCAGATAAAAGGTCAGTTGGGTTGGAGGAGAAGCAGGTCAAAGCAACGGTGTCGGATGCACGTACGGCTTCTCCGACAGGTTCCAGCGTCACGGTTTGGCCGGTGTAATTGGTGCCGTGGAAGCGCGATTGCTGCGGTTGAGGAAGCGGGGAAGACGAAGCAATTGGAGACGCGACGCTGCTCAGAGAGGTTGTTGCTGCCGGCGTCGAAGGCTGCACGTTTTCCTTGATCTCGTGCTCCATGATGTTCCCAGAGAACGCCGCTGAAGACGACATGGACGACGAGGCCGGCACGAAGGATGAGCCGCCAGACACTGGCGCCGGAGGGGCAAGGGACGGCGAGAATCCTGTTTCCGACGCGCTCGCCTTGATCGATGGCGCTGGCTTCGGTTTCGGTGCAACGACAGCCGCATGTTCGTGGCTGGACTCGGCTTTAGACTTGGTCTCGACTTGAGCTTCCGCCTTCTCGCGCATCTGCTCCACCTTCTCCTCGAGCTTCTTGTCTGTGGGACACAGCTCCATGGCGCGTTCGAACGCGTCAGCAGCGTCCGCGAACTTCTCCAGGGCCGCCAAAGCACACGCTCGACGGTAGTGGCCCTTGACCCACGGCTCATGCAGCGCCACGGCGGCGTCAGCATCGGCAAGCGCCAGCTCGTACTTCTTCAGGCGATGATACGCCGCGGCTCGATTCCCGTACAAAAGCTGCAAAGTATACAGCAGGCAAATGAAGCAAGTACCCAAGCATGGTGAGTCGACAGAGCAGACGACACCGTTCTATCCGGGTGAACGCACATGCGAGGTGGGTTCCAGCTCGATGGCCTGCGAATAGAACTGGGTGGCGGCTTGGAAGCGCCGCCGCGCAAACGCGTCGTTCCCCTTGGCCTTTAGCGCAGCGGCTTGAGTCTCCGTGGACTCTTCCTGCTCTGGCTCTTCGCCGTTCCCACCGGCGGATTCACGAGCCTCCAGTTCTTCCATGCGCTTCATCATGTCGTCCCAGTTCCACGTCGCCTGCTCGGCCTTCAGTCGCTCCTCCTCCTCCATCTCAAAGTACTCCTTCACGTCTATCAAACGGCCCAAAGACACAGCAGTCAGCATTAAACCCACATCTCGCAAAGGCAGCATCGATGCACTGAGAAGCATGGCATTGGCGCCCGTTCGATACCTTCGTCGGTCGCGCGCGGCACGACGCCCAGCTCGCTCTCCTCCTCCGTCTCCTGGATCTCACGGATGTTCTCGTCCTCGTACATTTTCTGCAATTGCGCCACGCTTCCCACGTCCGTCTGCTTCGCATTCAGCTCTCGTAGCAGCTCTTCCGCGGTCTGGATACGTGTGCTCAGGTCTGTCACGAAGGAATCACGCAAAAACAGCATGAGTTCCTCCTTAACTACGCACCGCGCTGGCATTTCGAGCCGCAGTCCGCACCTTTCTTCTTGCGCTGGATGACCTCCACCGCATCTGGTGCTGTTCGCCACGCAAAGTACTCGTCGCCAAGATGCGCGAGCACCTCGTTGGTGCGCACGAGCTTGCCGGGCATCATGGCGCGCTTGCCGAGCGGCACCATGACCTGATGCGTCAGTTTCTTCGGCAGGTCCACTAAGGTGCTGGCCACGGCGTCGTAGCGGTCCACTTGGTCCTGGAGCTCCGCCAGCTGCCCGCGCGTGAGCTCAATACGCTGCAAGCAGCATGCGATGCACGTTAGTCGAGCCAAACATGACGCAAAGACGGCGTTTTTCCTGACTCCACCGCCATCAAATGTGGTCGTTGTGAGGTGAATTAGAGACAGCAACGCGTCATGCTTGTGTTCTAGGCACGCGCGTCTTCGTACCTCTTGTAGAAGCCGCGCATTCGCGGCTTCCGCCGCCATTCCTGCTGCTGCCATGAGCCTCGAAGATTGAAACGTGAAGATGTGTTGACCAGCCACCTACGTATTACTTTTGATAATTGTTTGAAGTGTACCGCCTAGTTCCGTAAATAATTCCTGATAGCCGGATAACGTCCCATCGAAGAAATAGCCAAAACATGGCGACGACTTCCACCGAGAGCGGCACGCGTCCGGCGCCAGCGAAGCTCAAGGCGCGCTCCGAGTTCTCCGTGACGCTGGCAGTGGCTCCTCCTGCCGCTGGTCCTTCCTCCTGCTACCGCTACGAATACAAAGAGGCTGGCTCAAGCTGGGAAGAGAACGCGCAGCGAGTTGACGCGGCGCCGGGTGCGTCGGAGGTGGTGCTGGACGACCTCAACCCCACCAGCACGTACGAGGTGCGCATCTACGCGGTCTCCAAGGATGCGGAGGGCAAGGAGCACGTGTCGGCGCCCAGTGAAGTGGCTGCGGTGGACACGGAGGTGCCGGGCTGCGGTCCAGAGTCCCAAGGCTGTTCGTGCACGGTCCAGTAAGCTCCGTTGAAGCACCAGCATTGGCAACGGCAGCTCGCCCCCATTGTAGCAATTGTTCATATTCACAGACTCCCCTTCAATCTGCATGCAACACATCCATTTCCCTCATGTTCTCGCTCTTTCCTTCGACTTCTCTGCCCTCTTCTTGTCTGTGCTCGCTTGACTTTGCTGCCGTGTCTTCGATCTCTGTCGTCTTTACTGCGCCAGCAACAGCTTCCACTTCGCGAGTCGCTCGTCCTGTGGCTTGTCAGTCGGTTCTATCTGCGTCCAGATCGCGTCCACCTCGGACTGTGTCTTCCACCAGGCGACCAGAGCTTCCTGGCCGTAGCGGGTCTCGAATTCCGAGAACAACGCGTCGAACACGTCGACCGCTCGACCACTCGCTGCCAGATGCCCACACGCCTGGCTCAGCCACGTCGGCGATAGGAACTGCTTCTCGAACAGCGGCGTCCACAGCTCGCTCAGGTTGATGGCGAGCTGAGGCATGTCGACGCGCAGGTCGTCATAGTCCTCCAGCACGGGCTCGCACGCGGCCTCAACACCTTCAGTCGTGATCTGCTCGTCGACGAAAAGCTGGAGCAGCAGCTCCGCCACGTCCGATCGCACGGCCTTCTTCGCATCGAGACTGAACAACAGCGCAATGTGCACAAAGTGTTGCCAACGCTCCGGGAGCTCGAACTCTTGGACGCATTGCACGACTTCGCTCTTGTCCTTGACCGACAGATACTCCTCCAGCGTATTGCGCAGTTTCATCGCGACCTCGGGGTCCAGCTCCTCCTCCTCGTCGGAGCTCTCGCCGTTGCCGAAGAAATCTTCGATGCCGTTCTCGCGGAGATACGCCTCAATGTCGGCCTCGTTGTTCCTCATGGACGCAGGAAGCACACTCCCCGGCGTGATCTCCTCGTCCGCCAGCATCCGAAGCACCGTCCTCTCGTCGCTCTCCATCTCCAGCACCGTCAGCACCTCCGGGAACACCGACGAGGCCAGTTTGCACTCCACCAGATGAGCCAGCGCCTCGGAAACGATCCACGATAACCCGAAGCAGCCGGCAGCGACCAAACGCCCGAAGATGAGCGCCGAATACTGGTGTACAAGCGGCAGATCGATGCGCATATCTTCGAGGAACTCCATGACGTTCACGAGCGCCGCTTGGATCGAGTTCGCGTCCAGCGCCCCACGCTCGTACAGTCCGACGAGCAGCTCCACGGCGTGTTCGCGTTCGTTGGTCTTGCCTTCTAGCGCCGTGTTGATGGTCTGCTCCGCAAACTCGACGTGGTACGGGTCCACCGGCACCTCTTGGACACACGTCGCAGCTTCATCCAGATCCAGGATGGAGATGTACTCTTGGATGATGTTCTTGATGCGGCTGGTCATTTGGGTCGGCGACAGCTCGGTACTGGATGGCTCGTCGTCGTGTTCGGGCTCCACGACCTCTTTCTGAGCCACAATCAGGTTGCCACTCTGCTTTGCGAGCTGCGCACTTGTGATCTGCGTCTTGTGGCGACGACGAGTCAGGTCGTCGTGTTGCGCGTTCTTCCCCTGCTGCTGCAGCTTCTGAGCCTCCCGCCGAACTTCGTCCAGCGTCTTCTGCTGCATTTCCTGTAAAGCGCAGCGAAGGAATAAGTGAGTGCGTCGTCAACAAAAACACAACGCATATTAATCGACAGCCAGTGCAGTAGCAAACACGTACTTTGCGTCGCGGTTCCCACTGGTGGTCCCTCATTTCCAGCAGGTCTTTGATCAGGAAGCGAGCGCGCGACGGCAACTTGTCGTTGTCCGAAAGCTCCACCATGCGCAAGATAATAATCTTCATGATCATCTTCGTCTTGGGCTGGTCCAGCTTCTTGCCAACTGTCGCCAGCATCTTGCACAGTGCCTCCAAGTCTTCTTCATCTGGGAAACGCACAGCTTGGGCCTGTACTTCTTGACCAGCCTCCCCGGCGATCAATTCCAAGCCGAGCAAGTAGAAAATGCAACCTTGAACCACGTTTTGCTGTGTCGCACAATGGAAGTAAATAACACATTCGGGTCAGTGTAAAACAACGCCGCAATACTCGTACACCCAACGCAAAATGCTGCTCGCAGCCTCTTCCTACCTTGATCAAGTCCACCTTAAACAACTCTCCGATGAAGCGGATGTTCCCCAACATCTTCGCCTTTGCGCGCATCGCCAGCTTTGAGGAAAAAATGAGGGGTCGTGAATTAGACGATGAACAGCATTCGACGGAAACAATGACAACACACAAGGAGATGACGTACAATCTCTCGCTTTCGCGGATCGATCTCTTCTTCCTCCTTGTCTTTTGGTTGAGATCCGACATGTTTATTCTGTCGTCAACACCGCATACAAGCCAGGTGAGAAGATATCCCGCAATACTGTTATTCTGGCAAAGGCAAGGGAAGACAGGCAAGCAAGAAGTGTACCGTTTTTTCAAATTCCAACTGGCAGCGCATCACAAGCAGTCGCGTGAAATTCGTTCGAGTCGCAGCAGCCTGTTGTGCAAGTTCAGCTATAAAGCGCGTAAAACAACAACCAAGACAAGCAAACAAGTCAGCAGGCACTCTCTCATGGTATCTTAGCAGAGTTGTCGCTCGTTTGGAGGGCATGAGTGTCGTACCTGATGCAAATGGCCCGTCGAGTGGCTCATCTTCACTCAGTTCGCTGATCTTTCGCTCTGATTCAAGAATACAAGCACGCATAGTAAGTCTCACGAACGCTGACAATATCCCAAGCCAGAGGAGTAGCAACAGCCTTACTTGTGTAGTAGAAAGCTCCCTTCTCTTTCTCGCCCAACGCAACGATCCAGTCGCCGTGGCGATAGAAACGCACCGAAGAGACGGCCGCTGGAACAAAGCAAACAAGCATTTCGAAGTCAATTACGATGCCCACGAGTAGAGGATGAGGTGCTGACGCTTACCGTAATCACAGGTCGAAGATGCGGTGCTTTCAGGTGACGCAATATCCTCCAGACAACTTTTCGCACTATTTGTTTGCCCAGAACACATACAAGTTAGATCACATACAAAGCAAACAGCACATCAAAATTGATAGGCCTCCATACCTATCGAACGGCCCGGCAAGCGACTTGTACGCTGTTTCGTCAATAGCTGTCCAGAAGAAGGACTGCACGCCAGAAAAATTCCAGCAAAAACGTCAGCCACAAATCATAGCAAGAGGACACTCTCCACTACACGGACGGGGGGCTGGCAGGAATACGTACGCCCTTTCCGTCTTCCAGCACACGGTTGAAGCTCCAGGTCTTCTTGAACGTTCGTTTATGGAATTCCTTGCATAGATCAGCGTACACATCGGCAAAATTTGCCTCTTCCAACGCCTTGTCCATAATGATCGCGACGATCGACCTAAACGGCAAAAAGCATTCCATCAGAACCAGCCAAACTCATAGTCGGAGACGCCGAAACGAACATACCTCAGCAGAATCAGGCTGTCGATCTCAATCCCACAGAGCTCATTGGTCAACTTGGCGAACTTCTCTCTCGTCAGCTTATTCAGCAAGCTCTTGATGTGGCTCAGCATGCCATCAAGACCGGAAGTCTCCTTTTCCTTGTTGGGTTTCCACCGGTTCTCAGAAACAGTCAGTGGCTCAATAGGTCCATCGTAAAGTGGCGGTGGAGGTGGCCTGTTGTTGTAGCCACGACCACCGCCTCCGCCACGGCCACCACGGCCACCACCGCCACCACGTCCACCGCGTCCTCCTTGTTGTCTATCTCTCCGACCTCCGCCTGAACCACTCTGCTGCCTCGAAGCCGGTCCACGACCAGCAGATCCAAAGCGCTCATTCCTCCGAATGCTACCGCCAATAGATCGTCCGCTTCCATACGCGGATCCACCTCCAAATTGCGACGATGATCTCTTCGAGACAGACCGCGGGTCGCGCACTTGAACAACTTCCACGATTTTCATATCCGGGAGATCAGATGGCTTGGGAATCGCAAATGCCACAAGTCTATGGACACAACACAACAGCAAGATAGATACACATCACACATGAGATCACTACGAACCCAAACATATAAAATATAGTGCGTTCACGGTCGTCTCGTACCTTTTGAGCTCCAACAGCGAATATTGGAGCTTCTTGATGCGCGTTGCTATCGGTAGGGAGGGCTCAATCGCTGCGGTCAATGAGGACTTGAACGGTCGCACCTCGCGTATCGGTTGGGATGGCGCACTCGATGTTGCCAGCGAGGACTTGAACGTTTGCGTGGATGAAGACGTAATCGACGACGTCAGTGAAGACTTGAAAGGAACAGTACCTCGAATACCGTCACTGTTATCCTTGTCCAGCTTCGCGTAGAACTCTTTGACTCGCGCCTCTTTCTCCGCAGCTGCAGCGCTGGAAATTCCGCCATTTTGGAGTTCCTTTCTTGAAGTCAACGGACTCCGCCGTGCCTCAGGCGGACGTGAATCGTCTTCGAGCGAACCCTGGCGATTCACTGGCGCCTTCATCATTTGGGCCAAACTACTCCCACGTTCCAGTTTCCGTGATTCCATGCGCTCCTTCAGCGTGTCAGCCAACCGTTTGCGTTCCGCTTCGTCAACAATAGGAGGTGGGGGTGTCTTTAAGGTTTTCCCTTCCATGTCTTGCGCCACCTTCTCTTGTGTCACAGCAGACTTTATCGGTGTGGGCGAGGATGGAGCTGGACGAGGACCAGCGACGGGTGAGGACTTCCTCAGTCCACCAGAGACTGCCGCTGACGGAGACCGCGATGTATCGGGCAATGCTGTCCCGAGACTCGATCGCACATCCTGAGCACTCGATCTGCTCGCTGGTGGGGCAAACGAAGACGAATTCGAATTCAGTCTACGTAGCGAAGCCGCTCCCCCATCTAGAGACGATCGTCGCGTCGTCGAATCCTGCGCGGGTCTTGCCAGTGGCGCATACCCACGTCCAATAGTCCCAGAAGACGGGCGACTCTTCTGGACGCGTACATCTTGCGAACTCTTGGTTGCTGACAACGATGACTTGAATGGCGTTTGACCCGATGACCCACTCGACAGCCTCCGCAAAGGGCGAGATCCATCCGTTTTGTCCCCGTTGAGACCCGAACGAGCGTCCCCGCCACCGTTGGAGCGTTGACGGCGGTGGCTTCGCTCGCTACGGTCCGAGCGCTGCGACGAAATGCTATCCGTGCTGTTTTTCCGAGTTAATTTGGGCGTGGACACGGAGGAAGATCGATTGTTCACGCCACGCTCTACATGTCGATACGACGGCGCATGTTCCTCCTTTGCATGGTGTCTCGGCTCCCGACTTTGCGAACGACGCAACGAAGAGTCCGGCTGCCCTCTCCCACCAGAAGTAGCGCGATTTTCCCGGTCCTGGAGTCTTGGGGCGCAATCCTCTTGGTCGATGGCTTGCACCAAACTGCTCACAAAGCGCTTGGGTTGGTCTGGTGCCTTCTGGGGAGATGGGGACGACAACGAGATGACCTGACGCGCCCCTCTCGGAGCACTCGCCTGGATCTGCAGATCGCGCTTGTGCGGAGCTGGGCTCCGACTCCGTGCGCTCCTGGGTCGCTCCCGACTGCGGTCTCTATTGAACGGCCGGCTCTTCTCTGCGTGAACGGACCGGTCGCTCTTCTTGCCCTCCACCTTGGCGGGAGCTGGCGGCGCATTCTGACGCAACGAATCCTTCAGCGACGACCGGAACGGCGCAGGCGCCGCCGCGACTGCAGCCGCATCCACCACTTGCACCGACCGATAGCTGCTCTGACTGCTCTTGGCCACTGAGCTGCTGGTTGTGCTTGCCGAATCTTCGGTTGCAGCTGAGCTATCGCTAACGGAAGCTTGCACACGTCGGTACGTCCTCCCACCGCTGTTCTTGCGACTCAACCCGCCGCCTCGGCCTCCGCCTGTACGCCATTAAAGTACATCACCCCTCTATCCAATTAGTATCCGCATAATTACCCTCTTCAAGGATCACAGACGCATAATGCGGGGGTAGCCAAGTTGGATCCGTGGGACATATCCAACTCTCTCTCTCTCTCAACTCTCAAGGCTGCGGATCCCACGCCTCGATACACGCCACATAGCAAACGCTGCTATAACTGCGCGTCCTACCTCTTCGGCGCACTTCTGCATGCGGCTGGCCATCCATGAAACACTGGAGAGGGCAATGCCTTCCTTCTTCGCCTTCCCTCTTCTTCGATTGGCTTGTGTTGCGAGCTTTTCTGCAATTCCGCAATGCGGTTCTTCGGCCCCTCAATCTCATTTCTCGGTTTTACCTTCACGTTTCTATCTCGGAAACCGATCGCATACCGGGCCAGACGGTATTTCCGTCGAGAAAATAATTATGAAACTAGCCGCATTCCGCAAGGAGCGATATGTGTGAGTGATGGTCAACTCACCCGAAACCTTGGCATTACGATAACCCCCTGAACTAAGATGCTGTCGCAAAAAAAGCATCACCGAATTTCACCCTCTCACAAAAATATGATCAGATATTGAGTACACACCACTACATTTGCAATATCGAGTATAACAGGTTGTTGAATTGCTGGGTATGTCCTCTTGGTCCAGTCAAATTACACGCATCCCGCCCATAATCGCTGGTACATGCGACTTGGTGGCCGGCGCCTCTCGACGACGACCGCATTAGCAGCAGCTTTCCGCCCCCGCCGCCCTCTCTTCCTCCGCAGCACCATGTCCTCCTCCACGGCCACACTGGCCAAGACGCTGCAGAGCAAGCCGGCGCCGGACGGCCACAAGATTATCCGCGAGGGCGACGGCGTCATGATCTTCCCAGAGAAGAACCAGGTCTTCTACAACAACGTGCAGGTGCTCAACCGCGACTTGTCCATCGCCATGATCTCCGAGTTTGCGCGCACACGCGCTCGTGAAAAGCTGGCGAAGCAGGCGCGTAAGGACGCGAACGCCGCGGGTGAAAGTGCCACGTTCGTACCCAAGGAGTACACGGACGCGGAGATCGAGACACACCTTGCGGAAACCGCGGCGGAATCCGGCATCCGCATCTTCGAGGCGCTTTCCGCCTCAGGACTGCGTTCTATCCGATACTTCCAGCAGATTCCAGGCGTGAAGTCCATCCTGGTGAACGACATGGAGCCGGCGGCTGTGGCTTCCATCAAGCGCAACGTCGAGTTCAACGAACTGCCGCTGGACCGCGTGATCCCCAATGAAGCGGACGCTACGGACGTCATGTATAACCACCGGAAGGAGGCCGATCAGTTTGACGTGATTGACTTGGACCCGTATGGCTCGGCCTCCATCTTCCTGGACGGCGCCGTGCAGAGCGTCGCCAACGGCGGCTTGCTCTGTGTGACGTGTACGGACATGGCGGTGCTGTCTGGCAAGCAGCCGGAGGTGTGCTTCTCGCGTTACGGCGCGATTCCCAACAAGTCCAACTACCTGCATGAGATGGCGCTTCGTATGGTGCTGCAAACGATCGAAGCTTCTGCGAACCGCTACGCGCGTCACATCGTGCCGATCGCGTCCTGCAGCATCGACTTCTACGTGCGCGTTTTCGTGCGTGTGTACAAGTCGCCTGTCAACGTCAAGAAAGCAATGACCAAGCTCTCGTACGTCTTCCAGTGCGTCCAATGCGACAGCTTCCACTTGCAGCCGCTCGGCGTCTCCAGCGGGAACAGTTTCCACGCGTCGCGCGGCCCCGTGGTGGGCCAGGAGTGCGACCAGTGCAAGGGCAAGTATAAATTGGCGGGTCCGATCTGGTCGGCGCCCATCCACAGCCGCGATGTTGTGATGAAGATCCGCGACCGCGTGGCGAAGACCACGACCGAGTTCCCCACGAAAGAGCGCCTGCACGGCCTGCTGACCACGATCTCCGAGGAACTTGTGGATGCGCCGCTGCACTACACCCTGCCTGGTCTGAGCAAGACGCTGCACTGCTCGAACCCGCGCATGACCCAGATTCAGGGCGCAATCCGCCACGCCGGCTACGAGGCCTCGCAGTTTCACAAAGTGCCAGATGCCATCAAGACCACTGCGCCCAACGACGTGATCTGGGACATCATGCGGTGCTGGGTGAAGAAGCACCCATTGAACAAGAAGCGCGACGGCCAGGAGACACCAGGCAGCCGCATCTTGGCCAAGGAGCCCAAGATTGAGGCCAACTTCTCCGCGAAGCGGCCGGGTCCGAACGAGAAACCCAAGGCACTGCGCTTCCCGCTGAACCCAGAACCCAACTGGGGCCCTAAGTCACGCGCTGTGGGCGACAAGGTCGAGTCCGTGGCGTCTGAGCAAAGCGAAGGTGAGTTTTTGTGGGAGTCTTTTCCTCAAAGCGGCTGAACGTCTAAATCCTGACGAATTCGTGTGTTATGTGGTGCTTCAGATCAGGTAGAGCAGCCGGATGCCAAGAAGGCCAAGACGGAGTAAGAACTGCGATGAATGAGGACTAGACGGCAGAGCTCCTCCCTTCCTTTCGTTTTCCTGCGTAATAGAGATGTTGGATTCACACCGTTTTTTTCCTTCAGGAAGAAGGGTTTGATCGGATTTACTGCGTTGGATCGTTGTGCCACACCTTGACCTTGAGCTCGTGGTACGTGAGCGGGTACTCTTCTTCCATGTTGTCCTTCTTCCGCAGCTCCTCCATTGACATGTGGGGTGGTCGCAGTCCGGCGTAGCGGTACGGTTGCTGCTTGGACAACATGGCTTTGACCGTTTTGACGTTGAGTCCCTTGCTGCCATCGCCACCCATGTTAGCAGTGGAGACTCCGTACTGCGTGGCCCTGGACGAACTACTGCCTCCGGAGGGAGAGAATGCTCCAGCTGCAGACCTGAGACGCGCCGCCTCTCCATCATTCGCGTGGTCTGTTGTGGCTCGGGGTATCGCGCTCGCGCGGCGGTTGCGTTTCGAAGGCGACAGCCCTGTTGCCGACGAGAGGTTCGTGCTGGCAAGAGTTTGCTCCGAGATCGCGCCATCCTTCCTGGCGGTTTCAACCTTGGCGTGATATGTCTGCAGCACAGCAACAATCTGCTCTTCGATCTCCCCCAGCACCTTCTTCATGTCGCCACCGTCTGCAACGAAGTGAGGACAACGAGACGAAAAGAGTGAGCAATGTTCCCCACCCACCATTATAAGGTTTTGAAACTCACTATGAAGATCCGAGCATCCGATGCGTGAGTGGAAGAGAAAAATCGCGGGCTTGAGTGCCGCCAGGAACGCCTGCAACTCTTGATTCGCGTTTTCTTTGTGCTTGTATTGGTCCTTCGTGAACTGCAACTTTGAACGGAGGCCTTCGATCCGGTTCATGCGCTGGAAATCCACCGAGTCTTTACGCTGCTTCAACCTGGAAGACACCACAGAAGACAAGACGAGCGCCACATGTGAGGAGAGGAAACGCCACAGGACCTGCAGTTCCATGAGCCGCAGGACCGGCCGACTTACTTTCCAATCTCCTCGCGAAGCTTGACGCTGACTTGGCGACGATTCTCGATCTCTTCAGCCAGTTGATTGACGTGCTGGATGCGGTCGAAGTGCTCTATCTCCGTGAACATCAATCATTAAGGAATACAATCGAGACACGAAAGGGGGAGAGTCCCGCATGGAGTTGCTAACATGCAGATCTGGCAACTGCATCCAGTGGTTGGAGAAGGATATTGGTTGTTGAAGGCCTCGATCATCTCGGAGACAGTCTTAGTGCCGGAGACCTCGTGGATCTTCTCGATGTACGTGCGATTCTCCTGGTATTTCGTGAGCATGACGTCCGTGGCGACTTTGGTCTGACCGGTTTTCCATCGACTGTGCTTGGCGCGTGACTGCAGCACGTTCTCCTGCGCCACGGACATGTTGCGCATGATATCATTCTCGCCCAGAAACTTGTACTTCTCCACGTCATCCAGTTCCCCGACGTCTTTTTGGTGCATGGCAATCTCCTTGAGCTCCTGCAGCAGCACTGCCGCGCGTCGATCACACGTCATCTCCCACTCTTCGGCCTCCTGCCGCACATCTTCCAGCTCTTGCTCGACCTCCGAGACCTCCTGCCGCAGCTTCTCGACTTCGTCGCTGACCCGAGCTACTTTGTGCCGCTTCAAGAGCGTCTCCGACGAGATCTTGGTGTAAATGTCGTCCATACGTGCGCGTTCCGTGCGGTGCGCGTCGATAGTCTCACGCAACTGCCGGTTGTGATTGAGCTTTTCGTTCATTTTCACGATCCGTCGGTCAATATCGTTCTCCATTTTGCGCACGCGGCTGAGCAAGATGGCATGATTGCGATCCAGCGCCGCCAGTTCGTAGAGTTTGGTCTTCTGACGCACCAATACGCTCTCATGCGATTGGATGAGTGCATTCAGACGCGCGACCTCTTTGCGCTCTAATTCCAGTCGGATCATGAAGTTGTTGCCCTGCAGATACAAGTTCGAGAGCTTCTCAGCTGTTTGGTCGTTGAAGAACGGGTCATCACGCGTCACGTGGTCGTCGAACGAGAGCTGCAGCCAACGCAAACGCCATCCAGCCAAGTCAGAACCTCACGTTGAGCCTCCACGGACGATAGAACGGTAGGTACCCACCTCATCTTCGAGACGGCGGTTCTTCTCCTGCAAGTTGTCGATCTGCTTGGCGTACTCATTCAGACATGCAGACAGCTCCCGCGAGTGCCGCTTGCCGTCGTCGCGCTCGAGTACCAGCAGCTCCTGGTCGACGAGGCTGCCTTGCTTCAGGGAAGGACTCACTGCCGCCTTGGTGTCGACAACAGGAGCTGCCGTATTCTTCTTGGTGGAGCGCGGGGCCGACGAAGAAGCCATTGCGAAGTGTTCCTAACGTTATGGGTAAGGCAAAGGGGGAGCGACGTCAATGAGCGCAGGTCGTTTCATAAAGAGAGGGTCCCGATTACCGGTATTTTGGGCTGATGGAGGCACAGAGGGACACCAATATGTATCCATCTGCACCGCAATGTAGCCATTTGTAGCTATTTATGGGGAAATGGCTCGACCACCGCTTGCTCAGACAGTTCTCCACCTCCTTTTTCAGCAGAAGCAAGAGGATGCCTGGCGCTTATGGGGCCGTTAGTGAGAAGTGGCTGCGGAAGCGACTGCATCCGGAAAGACGCGATGCCATCCACTCGAAGCTGCATTCCCTGCTCCATTCGCCTCCAGTCGCCGACGGACCTGGTGAATCAGCCAGCCGAGCCACGTGCGCAATGATGGGCCACGCACTTCAACCACCCAAAAGACGTCTCCCCTCCTGTTCACGACCATCATTCTGTTACTGACCACCTCCGGAATTTCGTGTGGGCCACGTGCGCTTGGCCACTCTGACCATCAGATTGGTTAATATTACCTTTCAAAAAGGACTTTCATCCAATCATATCTACGAGGTGGGCGACCGCGGTCCAGGCCCCAGCTTTAACCGCAGTCCCGCTTCTTTCGAGCCCAAAAACCGAAATAAGCTGCGGCGGTGCGCGGCAAAAGTCAAGCGAAGGCAAGGAGGAAGGAAGCGCTCGAAACGGCCAGAGCGGGAGTGACCACTCCCCGCAAGACCGCCCTCCGCCCGACGGCAAAGAACGGAAGACAAACCCGCGCGGACCCGGCGGCATTTTCTCCGATTGTAGGCGTCTACTGACCTCAGCCGCGCGCGGTTTGGCCGGCAACAGTAATCATGGCCGAGAGTGGCGGTAGCACCGCGGCGGTGGTTAATACAAGCCCCCCTCCCACTTCGCTGGAGCGCAATAGCAGTAGCCCCGAGAGTAATAGCAGCAGTGTCAGTAATAGTAGCCCCAGCGCTGGTGGCAACCGGAATCGCAGCGTCAGTATGAACCTGCCGTCCAACGCGCCGCCGTCCAAGAAGCAGCGCGCCTCCGACGACGAGTACGAGCAGGCGTCTCCTCCCCCAGCCCCAACGTCCCCCTTCTCAACTGCGGACCCCAAGCCTCTCGACCGCGCGGACGACGGTGACTCGTCGGCTGCTATGCCAACATCTGTGCCGCCATTCGCCGTGGGCGGAGCGGACGGCAGCGATTCCTCGTCGGATGAAAGCGACGTCACGGAGGAGGCCTTCATGTCGTGGCTGGTGGACCAGAAGAAGGCGGGCATGGAGGCCGGCCAGATGCTGGATGCGCTGGGTCTTGGGGTCTCGGAAGGCGTCGCAGTGGATGACGATGAGCTCTGGGAGGCCATGCTCTCCATGGGGATTCGACTTATCCGGCCCTCCGTTCCGGTATGGACTTGGACTGAGGGATATGCTGAGTTTTGTAGCTGAATTGTGGGGCTGAGGTTTGTTGGTGTGCTATTTCTTTGCTATGTGTTGTGTGGAAAGCAGCGCGCGCGGGAAAAACTGGAGAACGTGAACACGTTGCAGGACGTAGCGGCACTGCTGCAATCGAGCAAGAAGATCGTGGTGCTGGCGGGTGCGGGCATCTCCGTGTCCTGCGGCATCCCGGACTTCCGGTCTGAGAACGGCATCTATAGTGTACGTGACTGGGAGTCTACAGGAGCTACAAAGTTGGCATTTGATTGTTGGGGTGCTGACACGACACTTGGTTCTCTTTTGTTTGCCACGGCTGGTTGTCATAGCGACTGGGTGAATACGACCTTCCGAACCCGCAGTGCATGTTTGGTACGATTCCGCTCCGTGTTGCAGAGTGGAAATGACTGTCGAAACTGACCTGATTGATTTGGACTCTGGTTGATTCTGTGCCTGTAGACATTGAATTCTTCCGGTCGAATCCGCGGCCGTTCTTCGCATTCGCCAAGGAATTGTTCCCCAAGTCCAGCGGCTTCACATTTGTGCCATCACGAAGCCACTACTTCCTCAAGCTGCTGGAAGACAAGGGCAAGCTGTTGCGGATCTACAGCCAGGTGAGGCCAGGCTTGCTGGCTTGGGCGTGCTTTCCTGGGTTAAGTACTGATAAAGAGCTTTCTCCTTCGGTTCTTGTGTCCATCTGTAGAATATCGACATGCTGGAGCACGCGGCGGGCATTTCCCACGAGCGCAGCGTACTCTGCCACGGCTCGTTCGCCACGGCGACGTGTCTATCCTGCAAGCGGATGTACCCGAACGACGCCATCCGCGAGGATGTGCTGCGACAGCAAGTGCCCATGTGTCAGGCCTGCAATTCGCCCGACGGGATAATCAAGCCCGACATTGTGTTTTTCGGCGAGTCACTGCCACGGCGCTTCCACGATTCCATCAAGAGTGACGAAGGCGAGGCGGATCTGGTGCTCGTTATGGGCTCGTCACTCAAAGTGAACCCCGTGCGGAGCATCGTCGGCCGCTTCCAGAAGGACACGCCCATGATCCTCATCAACCGGTAAGCACCGATGAATTGATCGAGCGCCTGATGTTGCCAGGTTTCGTGGCTGATTTGTGGGTTGCTTTTTGCTGTTGTTGTTATTGTTTAGAGAACCAGTGGGCCGACCACACCATTTTGACGTGGAGCTACTGGGTTATTCGGACGAGATCGTGCAGGAGCTTTGTCGGTTGCTTGAGTGGGAGATCCCGCAGCCCGATCCGGTGCTATTGGGCCAATCGGATCTCCCGCCGACATCGGCTGTGGCAGCAAACGCGGTGACGCCGCTATCGTTCGAGTTCGTGCCCCCGTCGCGGCATCTGTTCAACGGCTCCAAGTCGACGTATTGCAGCTCAAGCGATGACGACGATGGCAACAGTTCATCCGGCGAAGAGGGAACGGGCGCTGATGCTGAGATTGACGCAACAGAGCCGGACGATGCTGCAGTTGCGCTCGATGCAGATGAAGAGAGGAAAGCGCCGCCTGTTAGCGGTGGTGAGGGTGAGGGCGACCAGGACGAGCTCATGGGCAGCGGCAACGAGCTGCTGGGCAGCTCCAGCTTCGAAGAGAACTGAGCAACCGACCACTTGTCACTTCGAAGCAAGTCCAAAGACGCCTCGCTCACCGAGGCCAAGCAACTGACCCAGTGAGTCGACTCGCACATGTATCCGGGAGATGCGACCGACCGAGCTGAATGCCGCGGGCATGTCCTCCAATCCAACGCGGCGACCAAGCCGCGTCCCTATCCCAAAGCCAAGCCACTATGTACAAGTAACCAGGAAGTCAAAGAAGAGCGTCTTCCGCCCATCATGCGCTCTCGACACTTCGCCTGCCCCCACTTCTGTCCAGTAAGTAGATCTGTTGCGTTTTGCACTGCATTGCATCGTAGTATCCATACCGGTTCGTGCTTGTGTATGTCTCCCCTGTCTTCTCTCATGTCATGTTTGCCTCCTAGTCTATTATTCAGCTGCTCTGGCCAGTTCGTGGCTCGTTCCACCATCTCAGGGCTCGACATGCACCAGCACAGGACGCAGCATTCGGCCTTGGGGCGTTCGGAGCATGGCGGCAGCTTGATGGTGACCGCGCTTGCCGCTTCCCTGCCTCGGATCAGCCAAGAAGAGCTGCTGCAACGCGTCACAGGCACAGAAACCGATGGCGCGGAACGCTGCCTTGGGCCGGTCGTAGACAGCTGACGTCACGAAGCCAATGAGCGAGCGCTAGCAAATTCAAAGCAATCGAGCATCAGTTGTCAAACCAGTCGAGAGGTAAGTGGGTGACAAGACCAGGCCTGCTCTACCTCATTGGCTGCAGTGCTGTTCTTCTTCTTCTTGCCCAGATTCAAGTCGCAGCCCTGCCACTTGTTGTCGCCGTGGAAGTGCTTCAGATCTTCAGCCGAAGGCATGAGAAGCTGCCACAAAACCCAACAAACAACCACAAGCAACGTTACAACGAGCTGAGTGCATGCGCTCGCCTAGCAAACAAGCGGAGCTCGTCGCAGTACCATGGCGTTAACCGTGACATTGCCGCGTCGAGGAAGCGTGATGACGACGCGAACCAGCGCTGGCATCGGTACTGGGACAATCGTCTCGGGATGTGGCGAGGCGGCGGCTGGACTGCTGACACCGAATTTTGGCGAGCGATAGAAGCAAAAGGGCTGCATGTATTCGTCCCCACGCAGCACGCAAGCCGTCGACTCGGCTTCCTCGTCATCTTCGGAAGACTGCGAGCTGAAGAGCGCAGCCCATTGCGGCTGGAAAGGTGACGCTATCCCGTGTTTGTCGAAGGAGAAGCGCTTGGCCTTGGGTTTCTTGGCATGTGTGGCCTCGAGATCACCCGCACGGGCCTCCCAATACATCTGGCCCGCCTGGGTATCTGGGAAATCGCATGGGAAGCTACACAGCAAGCAACAGAGTCAGGTCCTCTACACCATCACTGCAGGTCACAGATTCAGACCTACCTGGGTTGATGCAGCACCGTGGCAAGCGCTGCATCTTCCTCGAGTCCCACGACCAACGCTCCACCGAAGACCAGTGCCTTCAGCAACCCAGGCACGCTGAACGGCAGACAGATGAGATCCCAACCGCTCGTGTGCGGGTATTGCTCGTGCTTCCTGACGACCAGGAGGGACGTCGACTGCGATCCCGTGTGTTCGACAGGCCCGTCCAAGCCAGCGGCGAATCCGCCAGCTTTCCGTCGGAGATACACGCGTTCATTCAGCTCGTGGTCTTTCACGAAGTGGTGCGCGAGCGTCTGACGCTTAGACAGCGACCACAACAGCGAACAAGGCTCCAGCTTCGTCATATCTTCATCCTGCGCTGTTGCTTCGGGGCTCGAAGCCAACGCTGAAGAGGAAGATGGATACATCGTGCCCTGTGAGTCCTTGGAGTCGACCTGACTCGAGTTGTTGCATGTCCAGGCCAGTAGCGATGCCAGTTCCGTGAGGATCTTCTCCGACTCGGGTTCTTCCGCGTCTTTGCCCCGAGAGGAAAGACTGAGTCCAGTCAGCGGACTAGCGATGACATCAGTGCCGAGCTGCGGGATTTCAGTCGTTGGTGGCTCCTGTAGCAGTGAACAGCGCGCTTTCGACGCTGCAACTGGGTGGCGAAGCTTGCCGTCTCGCCAGCGAGCCAAACGAGGATCTGAGACCGTCACACTGTACATACGATCTCCTTCGTCGTCCGCCTTCGTCTTCCTGCCCGCTTGGCGAAGAGCACGTAGCAGCTGACGACGATTGCCGCCTTCGCTTGCAGCCACCGTCCGCGAAGTAGAGAAGCCGTCCTCATGGTCGGACGCCTCTTCTTCATCCATTTCTTGGTCGTCCGTAGCATTGGGACCTCCCGAAGCGGCGAGCCCAGCCAGTAGCTCGTCGGCGAGTCGACCGCGCAGCTTGAGACGGCAGAGTTGGCCCCGTCGATCCAGCATCTGGATCCCTTCGTCGTCCTCACCAACGACTGCTTGGCAAGCCGTTGCGAGGGCCGTCGCGGCCTCCATATACGCCGCCGGATGCACCCACAGCCAGAGCTGACGCTTGGTCGTCTGCCAGCTTTCGTGCAATTTAAAGCCGTCGTCCGTATAATCCGCTTGCAAGGGACGCCACATGAAGGCCACGGGTGCAATAGCGCCATGTGGGAACTGGTTCTCGTGGTACAACATGCTGTTTCCTTCCTCTGTGCCAGCCAGGAAGCGCAGACCATGGAAGTCCGAGCCGTTGGGGTCCGAGACGAGTTGCAGCGCCTCCAGAATGAGCTGTGGCAGGCCGTAGAGTTCCACGACGCCGTGATAGGACGCATCATGGAGCGTAGCCTTAGTCCGCACGGCCTGCAGCGCCGCCGACACGCTCTTATCGGCGCGTTGTGCCGCCAGCACGAGCCCAAACTGCGGCGTCATGTTCATACGTTTAACATGCCACGCGTGCGATGGCAACCAAACCGGTCGCTGCGGGGGCTCCAGCGCGCTCTCAGGCTCGGCAGAAGGCCACGAACGACTCGCCAACAGCTTGTGGGGCCGTCGCTCGTGCTTGCGGCAGCGTTCGGCGCTCTGGGGCTTGGCGTTCGACTCATTGGTGGTCGAGCGAAGTCGCTGAGGCATGCGATGCGCCTTGAAGGCATTGGCGCGCCGGCGCCGCTGGTTCTTCTGGGTCGACAGCTTCTCATCGGCGGCGGAGTAGACCTGCTCGTGGTGCGCCAGCTCATGCAGCGCCTGCAGCTCCGGCGCGCGCGCACCGGCGAACTCCAGCACCTGGATCATGCGGGGGCCGAGGTCAGCCATCGCTTCACTCGTCTGACAACCAGTCGCCCAAAACTAAGAATCGGTAATTTGGGCCACATGCGAAAGTATTTTTTAGATTACTTTCAGGAAAGGGTTTTGAAAGAACTCGATGGTGGCTCTTGCCACCGAACTTGAAGTTGGTTGGCATCAACGACGTTTGGTGGCACATTCTCGGACGATGCCACCGTTAAGCTCTCGTCCCATACTCGCAGCGACACGGGGCGATCATGCCAGTTGAAGAAATGGACGCGACCACGAGCAAGCCCGTCGCGAGAGGCGTCCAGCCCGTTCGTCCAGTGTCTACGGAGGCAGCCGGCGCAGGAGGCAGCCCCATACTCGGAGCCGCGGAAGACACGCGAACCGCTGAGGAGCGCGCCGCAGACAAGTGTGTGTACTGGGAGGCGGAGGTGGAGTGGTGGACACGCTGGGCGAGCGAGCACAACCTCAAGCTGGACGCGTTGAACTCTACGAGCGTCCATCTCTCGTTTCTCCGGAGCTTGGCAACCGAGGCTGCTCAAGATATGGAGACACCAGTCAAACCACCTACACCACAGGAAGCTCAGCTTCCTCCACCAAGCGCGGGCAAGTCTGCGCATGACGGTGGCTCATAATGCACCAGTTGTGCCGTGGGGTGCGACCGCATTATGAAGAATCACAAATATCTTATTTGCCTTTCTGATTGGCCCAAAGGCCCAACAATGCAGTCTTATTGGTTGGAAGAAAATAGCAGTATTTCAAAAACACATTTGAGTTGGTCAACCTGAGCTCCTCGTCTCGCCTCCAGCTGGCAAATTGCTGCTTCCATCCTCCACACTGCTACGCGCCCGCACGTCGTCGATTGCCTCGAGTCCAAGAGCCTCGAACGCTCGACGGAGCGGTTCGTCGTCATCTCTCGGAATCCCCAGCACCAGCACCAGTTTCGCCTGAGCCACTGAGAACAGCGGAGACACTGCGACGACCATCGCGTCTCCAGAGCTCGGAAGCCTTGCAGAGATGGCTCGGACCAGTGCAAAGGCCGAGGAGTTCAGGAATCGAGCGCCAAGGCGTTGCCGCTGCACATTGACGGCGATTTGGGCCTCATCCTCATCACTTCCCACTGCCAGAAGATGCTGGAGCACATTCCGTACGGCTTGCTCGTCGGCCAGAAGGTCAGCGGACCCGACCACCAACTGAAGCTCCTGATGATACCCACGTCCTATCGATGCTCGCATCGGCGGATTAAGCGTCAATACACGGGTTTCGAACGGTTGCTGCGGCTTCTTTCGGTTCTCCTCGTCCTCCAGAAGAGCTCCAAGAGCGATTTCCCCGTCTTCTTCTCCCTGCGCATGTCGATTTCCTCGACTGTCATTAGGATGGGGGAGCACAGGCTTCAGATGGCTCTTCACGAGATTGCAAAGCGGACGATGCAGCACTGATGCGATGCCATACTTCACCTGCAGGGCGGCAGCCTCCCGCCCCTCTCTGGTGTCGCCCTCGTCCTCCTCCTCGTCCTCATCAAGCACTCCATTCTGCACAAGCCGCGCCGCCAGTTTCGCAAGCTGCGGCTCATGCAGCACGCGGTGGAAACGACGCTGGGTCTCTGGGTCATCCATGGTGATATCTAGCAGTAATTCGCCGTCCCAAAGCTCCCGCAGCCGCACGCAATAGAACACTTCGTCCACCTTCACGACGCATCGATGGGTCAGCATGCTGCCTTCCCTCGTCTTCTGACGTGGAGCCACCTCGGCCTGCGTCTTCTCCACCTCTTCATTGCCATGTTGCATCTCAATAGTCCGCCTCCTCTGTTCATGAGACGACGCGCTGGAGCTTGAACCCGGTCTACTTTCAGCTTCGAGTCCATTCACCTCCAGTTTGAAGACTCCAGATGCATAGCAGACCACTTGGAGTTGACTAAATAGGGGCTCAAGCAGCGCTTCGTGCACCGCGAAGAGCTCGGTCTCATCGCCTTTCCCGCTGTCGAAACTTACGCTAGGGCGACAGCTCGCAAACGGCGGACAGAGCGTGAGCAATTGACCCGGATCCACCTTGACGACCAGCGATTCCGATTCGCCTTCGTCTGTTAGAGCCACAACGCGGATCTCCAACCACCAAATCTTTGATGTGGCTGGAGTGAAGGCCTCCGTCACGCTCATGTCCGCGAGCACTGCGTCCTCTCGGCCAGCAGCTCCAAGGACGTCGAGGTAGCGCGTGCCTCGATATACTGTCACTTGTTGAATGCGGTGCTGCTCCTGTTGAGCTTCAAGCTGCTCTTGCAGTAGTCGTGTGATCGCCTCAGAGCCACTGGCTTCCGTCAGCACGAGGCGGCCGTCCTTATAGCCGGCGTGGACGTGTTTCACCAGCAGTTCGGCCAGCTCTTGTAGCTGTTCGTGCCGGTGCTTCGACTGCGGCGTCAAGAAACTCTCGTGGGTGGCCACAAGGCGCTGGACGTCGCGTAGATGGAAGGTGAGGACGTCGCCCTGCGCCGACCGCGGTTCGTACGCTACAAAGTGGACGCTGAAGCCACCGTCCGGGTCCTCGGAATCTTCGTTTTCTTCGTACAGCACCTGAAGCAGCAGTAGATGGCCTGCGATCAGCCTCGAGCCGTTCGAGAGCGTCGTGCCTCGCTTCAGAATGCCCGATACACCGTCGGCCACATCCAACGTCTGGTCCTGGAGAGCGTGACCACTCAACCCTCGCTCACGCTGACTGCGGGCTGCGTCGCGCTCTTGACGCATGCGCTCCGTCTCGAGATGGGCGACTTGTAGGTGCTGCTCAGCGCGGAGAGCGCGGACCATGAGCGTCTCGGTCTTGTGACGCAGCGCTTCTCGTCCGAGCGAGCGCACCGAGATTTTCACGCGGGTCTCAAGCTGCGCGCGACGCGTGTCCGCAAGCACTTTCGCGTTCTGGACGCGTATCTGCTCGACTACTTCGCGTGCGCTCTGCTGTTCCCGCTCAAGTGCCAAGCGGGTCTCCACAAGCGCCGCTGACACCTGAATGAAGCCCGCCGAGGCCTCTCGTAGCTGTCGTGCCAGCTCCAGACTCGACTGGCGCTCTAGTTCGAGCTGTGCCTCCAGCACACGCGTGCGCTCCGCAGCTTGCTCGGTCTGCTCTTGAAGCTGCGCTTGCAGCGTCGCTAACGAGGTTTTGGTCTGTACCAGAGCACGCTCAAGCGCAAAGCTGCGTTCTCGGTAGGAGCGCTCTTCGGCGTTCGGCAGCTCCGTCTTGGAGCTGCGTGCAACGGACTGGGAAGCGGATGCTGACGCTGAAAAGGCCGGCGTGGCCCCAGCTATCTCTGCGGTGGAGCGGTCGAGCGTCAACCGCTTTGCCGCAGCTTCGGCTTGACTTTGAGCCTCGTCGCGCTCAAACTGCATCGCAGCCAGTGCCTGTTCGAGCTGAGCCGTGCGTTCCTTGAGCGCACGTTGCTCGCCGTAGCGGTGGTGCATGCGGCGATGATAGGCCTGTGCGTCCACCACGTGGTTGGCGGCATGAGAGCGGGCCGCATATTCCTGCCAGAGCTGCTGCATGAGGATCGGGTCGGGGCCAGGACTCGTCGAGATCTCCTTCTCTTCGTCCTGAGTCTTAACGTTCTCGTCGTCAAGGCCGACTGTGGCGGGAGACATCGGTCTCGAGCTGCCATTGTCGTTGCTAGAGCTTTCAGTCAATGATCGACTCCGAATACTGCCACTGGGGTCAGAATAGCGTCGCGAATCGGTCCATGACGGTCGTCGAGGCGCTCCGGGGGCTGTCGGAGTCATCGGCGCTCTTGGGAACGGCTCAATTGTTGCCTCGTCCTGCTCCTCACGATCATTCAGTTGAGCGCAGCCGTCTGTCCACGCCGCCTCGACAGAGTTGGCGTCGGGACCGCGAGGGCCTGAACGCCCCAGTTCGTGGTTCGTGAGAAGCGGGAACACTACGCCGCGTCGATCTTTCTCGGACGCTCCATCGTGAGAGGTCTCGTCGCCGTCTGAAGTTGGTTGCGTCAAGTCCACGCGGCGTCGTGGCGTCCGGCCGTTCGTGTGCCAGCCTTTGCCTTTCTGGAAGGGCTGGATGTTGCGATAACCAGTGGGCATGAGCTGCACCAGCGGCGAGAGCACTATCGACTCGGGGTCAAAGCCGGTGGCGCGTGGCGACAGCACAGACCGCGATGTCGGCGAGCGACTCATGACGACGAGTCCCAAGCCTCGCTCTCTTCGGTGCCAGCAGAGCAAGCGAGCTCCCGTTTCACACTTGTCCACGCTTCGTTCGCGTCTCTTTGGCGACCAATGGAGCCGAATGGAGGGGGGTCGTTGGAGGCTCCGGACGAGGCGCCGCGTCCTCAATTAGCCAGGCGAGGAGCCGACGCTTCTCGTTCCACTAAGGTTTCGGCCTTTTCGACGTCCCCGATCGACTCGCCGACGATGAGGCGGAGCATCTCGCATGGTCCCAGTGGCGACGTGGCGCTGCGGGAGCTCGAGCGCGCTCTGGACGCCTTCATGGCCACGCACGTCGTCACGGCCGCGAGTTCTTTGGCCGTGGCGGCGCACACGACCAACAGCAGCAATGGCGGCCCAGCGCTTGGCCTGAACGCCGGGAAATTTGGCGTTGAAGATGAGGGGAAAGGCCAGCAGATGACGTCGAAGGAGGTCTCCACGGATGCTGCGTGTTTCCGGCGGGACCTGGCGCGACTGCAGTGTCTGTGTCAAGTGATCGCTAGCACCCGAAGACGAGGGAACTCGAGCATCGTGGGCGTGGGGCGAGCTCTCCTTGCGTGGCTTCAAGCCGTCGAGAGCTCCAGTGCTGCGGCAGCGGCATCCTCAAACGCAGAGACCTCTGCTTCACCTCCTCTGTCCGCGACTGAGGCTGCGCGAGCTGCAGAGCAGACCCAACAGGAGTCTTCGACGGATCCCGTGGCGTCCTGGCTCGTGGCGACGCTGCTGCAAGTTGTCTTCCAAGCTGCCAAGGAAGCTTGGAGCCTCGAGCTGACCTCAACCAATCCCATAAACGACGTTGTCTTCGAGGATCTGGTGGGATGTGCAGTGGACCGCTGTCTGCTAGCCTTCCAGCGTGCGTGGCATGCGGACGAAGAGGCCCAACGCCGCGCAAGAGCCGAGAGTTCGGGGGCCTTCTTCGCGTTCACGCAGCATTTAACGATGCGGAAGCCCAAGGTCAAGTCCAAGCTCAAGGTCTCTACAACGCCACTGACCGCCTTGGCTGTGTGTCTGGCTTGCTCCACGCAGGCCGCTACTGTCTGGAGCTGTGTCTTGGGGTTTGCAGCGTGTTTGGTCCCGGATGTTTCTCGCTTGAAGCTGCAACAGGAGATTCTCGCTCTTGTTGCAGTCTGGAACGCAGCCAAGACCTCGGCAGAAGGAAACAGTCTTCATCACTCGTACTTGAAGCACCTGACGCACGTTCATCTGGGTCTGGCGTCCACCGGAGCTCATCCATGCTCCACGGCGGCTTCACGTGTGTCAGAAGCCACGCTCTGGTTGCGTGCATTGCTTCCACTGCTACTCAAGCCGCATCGTTCGCATGTCCGCGGTGCCTGTGCACAGCTTGTGGCTCAGATGCTCACGCGCGAACTGCGTTTGCTCTCTCGCCAGGAGCTCGGCGCGCTATACGCGACGACGGGCGGAGATTGGAGCCGCTGTGTGAGCGACTTGCACGCGGCCGCGCTTCGACTCACTGACTGTGCTAAGAAGAAGAGCCGCAGTCGAATGCATCAGCTCGAAACCTCCGCTTGGGCGTTGCGTGCCGTCGTGTTAGCTCTCGCGCCAGGCGAGATCTTCGCACGGTATTGGCGTGAAGATGCACTTGCACTGCTGCGTCTGCAGTACCAGTTCAATCAGGACGCCACCGGCTGCGGAGCGTCCTCCTTTGGCGTGCTACCGAGTTTGGCGCTGAGCTTCACGTTCCTCCTACATCGTCACTTCTTGTCGAGAATCTCGGGGGTCTCGGGGGCTGGAGCTCCCTCTGAAACGGACTGCATGGAGATCATCAACACCACGCAAGCCTGGGTCTTCTTCTCGTTCCCACGTCTGCGACTGAACACCGCGGGCAGTAGCAGCTTTCCAGCCTTCCGTGTGACGGCGCTGCCAGCCTTGGTACACATATCACGAGCCATCGCCGGCTACAATACAGCCTACGTTGTACAGAGCCATCTGCGCCGCTTGTTGGCCGAGCCTGTGGGCGTCGGCAATCCGCAGAAACTCATTGGCCTCGAGGTGCTGGCCAACTTGCTCGCGTGCTGTCAAGCAGACAGTGAACCTCAGACTGACGGCTTGCCGAGCTTTCACGTGGGCCACAAGGAGTTACTAGCCGGGAAGCAGGCACTTGGCGAGCTCGTGGGCCACGTGCTTCTCGAGTGCAGCACACGCATGGGTCACGAACTGGCCACTGAGACTGTGACCACCACCGACAAGTTGGACGTTATGCGGTCAGACCAATACCGAAGCGAAGAAGGAGGCGACGAGGACGAACAGCACGGGAAGGACCCCACGCAGGCGGTGGCAGTAGCGACATTCGCAGCGGCGTTGGGGCTACTACCACCACTGTACACGCACCTGGGCCTCAGTAGCAAGCAGAAGCTGCTGTTGTTAGTGCACGCCAGCGTCAACACTGAGCGCGTGGTCCATTGTCGTGCCCACCAAGCCTTGCTGACACTCATCGGCCCGTTAGACTCGACTTCCGAGACCCCGCCACCTGGAGCCGCGACGGTCGTGCGTGCACTGACCGACTACATCATGCAGACGCCCGTGAGTGGAAGCACCAGTGCCAGTAACGCTCCAGGAGCAATCATCATCCTGCGTCTGCTGGGCGTGTTGCTAAGCTCAACCAGAGCTACAATCACCCGGTGGGAGAGCGCGCGCGCTAGACTCGAGGGGCTCACGCAGGTTGAGGCCGCGGCGGTATACCTACTGGCCAAAGGCGACGATAACCTCGAGGCTGGACGAAAGCTTCGACTCGCAGCGCTAGATACACTTGAAGTCGCGCATGAGGCACGCGTTGACTACTGTGAAGCTGGAACGACGAGTACTTCGACGTTGCTTTCACTTGCTGGTCGCCCAAGTGTGTGGACACTTCTTGGCGACCTCACGTCTGAGCTGCAGGCGATGTTCTTCAGCTTTGGATTGGACTCGAACTCAAGTACGAGCAATAACCTTCAGGAGAAGGCGATGGTCACCAACGATAAGCCACTGGAGGTTCTTCGATGTCTCATAGCGGACAGAACTGCGCGGCGCAGTTTCCGATGGTCTCTTTGTCTAGCGCGCATCTTCCGATGCCTCGCAAGGCGAGCATCCGACGTGACCACCTACATCTGGACCGACGTAGCTGACAGAGTAGCGAAGCTGGAGCCTGTGGTCGCAGTCACCGTCATAGTTGGCGACCTGCCGCAGCATCAGCAAAGCCAACGGGAACTCGCGCGATGGCGGAACTTGTCGCTGCTGGCGACAGCCTCCGCGTGCCCAAGCCTCCCAGCGCAAGCACGCAAGCCAGCCACGTCCTCGTTCTCGTCCGAGACGTCTTCCTTCTCGTCGTCAACGGTGCCCAGCGTAGCCCCGACTGCGATGGTGGCATCGCTCGTACGTCAGCTTGCGTGTTATCTACGCAGTACCAGCGTCGAACAGCGCAATGCCGCGGTCTTAGCGCTTGGCCACGCGAACACTCTCGCGCTGCCGATTCTGCTGGATGTATTGGCGAGGTATGAGGGCGAGGCGTTCACGAGCAGTAGCAATGGAGAGGACGACTCCACCGAAGCGATCTCGCCGTCTCCGACCTCATCACGCCGGTCACGTGGCACCAAGACGATGAAGGTCTCCAGGAAAAAGCTGCTCGAGCTGCAGCATGCTCGAGCAGCGCAGTTCACGCTACAGTGGGCTCTTGGACGCTGCTACCGCCTTCTGCTCGAGAACCGGGCCCGTGGACAGCACGATGACGACGATCCGGAACCGGGAGGTCCCATGGACGAGCGGCTTCGGCTTGCTGCCTGGTCGTTTCTCGCGAAAATGGCGGCCACATTCGAGGGCATTGCAACGGCAAGTGTTGGTCTTAGTGGGGTGGACGAAGCGTGCTCGAGCTTGAGTCCAGCACTGTTGACGACTGAGGCCAACCACCCCTTCTTCATGGTCCAGCAAGACTTCATCGCCAGCGTGCGAGCCTTGCTATTGCTCCATCCAAGTCCTGGTGTTAAGCCGACAGCGCAGCTTTCGTTTGAGAAGTTGGTGAATTTACTGCTCGGCTGGTGCGGCTCCTTCGACGTGTACCTCGCGGATGCTGCGCTGAGTTCTCATCTACACTCGGGTTTCGTGACGACTGAAGTAGATCCGGGGCTGAATAACCACTGGATGCGACTGTGCGACGTCCATGCTGCTCATGACGGCGCCTTGATCTTTCCGTGGCTCTGGATCGACGACCAACACCAGCTCCTTGGCAGCGGTGGGGTTGCCACCGCAAGTGAAGCTTGCGTGGCTTCTCGACGAATGACTCAATATTTTACCTGTCATCGAGCTTTCTCGACGGTGGCGGAATTGCTGCGCAACAGTCTGGAGACGCCAGGTGGGAACGAGGCGTGGAACTTTGACGGCGTATTCCTGTGGCTCGATGCGTGCTTTAGCATGGATGCCTCAGCTTTCCCCCACTTCATCGCACTGCAGCAGCTAGCACATCGCGCCTTGCACGCGCTCCTTGAGTTGCCAGCTGGAAGAGCCCGGTTCTGTCACGTGGTTACAAGATGCTTGGAGAAAGCAGTCAGCGTCTTTGCCTGCCCAGAAGATGGTATAAAGAAGCCGCGGCTCCGTGTGGCGCGACAGTACCTGGCCGCATTGGGCGCTTCTGCTGAGATTATGAGATTCTTCCGTCGTCTTCTTCTGAGACTGCAAGACCAGAGTGACGGCCGCCAAATTGAACAAGAAGAAGCCCCACTCGCCATGCGGCTCCTGCACGTACTCTTGCTGCACGTGGGCGTCGAGCTGGACGACGAATGCTCGCATCAGCACCGTCAAGCCGCGTTGGACATGGTAGCTGCTCTCATTTGCGAGACCGAAGCTCGGGCGGACGATGACGATGCGGCTGCAGCGCGCTGGAGCTTGCAGGACTACTACAGTCCGTCACTGACGGCACAGGTCGCTGGCCGGCTGCAAATCAGCGTGTCGGCGCTGCTGGCGGCCAAGTTCCCAGTGTTGAGTCAACGCATGAGCCTCGCAGTACTGCGCTCGTTATCGCAGACACTAGTGGACCACGCTGACTTTACACAGCAACGACAGGTGCTGGCTGCTGTGCTGCCCTGGCTTGCTGAGGTTGATCTCCAACTACCTAACGTGCGAGGCAGCAAGTCAACAGAACTGCTGGAGCTGCTGTTCGTGCTCACTGCCGTACTCAGCGAGAGCTGCAGTGAACAACTCGACCACATCTGGCTCACACTGGCATTTGCAAGTACCGGCAGCGGCGATGCGAACCTCGAAGAAGTCGTAAGCTTCCTCTTTCGACAGCAGCGACAGAATCAGCAGTCGTCCGCGACGGCAAAGACCGTAGTGTGGTGGCTGTGTCGCTGGCAAGATGCCGCGTCGGACGTGCTTCGCTTGCTGTTACTTCAGTATCCGCTGGCTTCTGCAACAACGGATCGCAGTGAGAGCCCCAGTGCCCTGGAAGACTTGGCGGCGCTCGTGGCATTGGCAGGCGACAGCAGTTGTCACCTTCTCCAGCCCAGCACAGGTGCTTCCAACACTCACGTGAGGGCTCTGGCGGTGCATCTCGTGCATGTAGCGCTGACCACACTCTTCACTCTACTGGACGGCGGTAACCTTGACAGAGAGAACGCACCAGACGGCGTCGCCCGGAACTGCCACGTGCTGCTGCACGCAGTGCTCCCGTTGCTGGAGGCACCTCGCGGCCTTCTTGCTTCAGCGCTGGCCCAGATCCGAGACACGACTTCTACTGACGCAGCAACAGCAAACACCGGAGAACGCGACTGGCGATCGCAGGCGATGAAGAAGCAGCTACGGTTGGAGCGTTTCCAGGAAGCGCTGCGAGCGCTCGGTTCCTGCATGTCGTCCACTGAAATCCAGCTCTGGAGTGATCTGTGTATACGGAATATCGCGCTGGCCATCACGACAGAGACACCAACATCGCCAGAGGCCCCAGAGACACTTGCGAGCCCTCCATCTCCTCCTGAAATCTGTGTTCGCTTCGCTCTGATAGCGTACGGCCAACTGCCTTCGCCCTTCCACGGCGATGTGCTCCTCTCGACGCTAACGTTGCTCCGTCAAGCGCTCGCAACGGATATCGAGGACGATCGGCAAGTCAGTCAAGGTCGGCGACCGTCTCGGTTGCAGTCCCTAGCACGCGAGTGCCTGACACTGCTAGCGGTTCTCACGCGACGCATGCCAGCGTCACGGCTCGTGCTGTACCCGCAGGTGCTCTGGGTAGCGCTTGCTCTGCTAACATATTGTCGGCAGCAACGCGTCACCACCGAGGACAGCGTCACGCTCCACAACGAAGCGCTGGAACTACTTGCTGCACTACTGGACCGCGTGCCACTGCTAAGGCACGACGTACTGCAGGATCTGGCGCGATGCACACGTCCAGAGCAGTGGGGGAACCGCAGCGCCGGAAGCTCCTTGCTACTGGAGCTAGTGCGGAGTACGTACACCAGTGGTGGGTCACGAAGCCGTGCGTTGGCTCTGGATATGCTGTGCAAATCAGTACTGCTTGTTCCACGCGATCTGCTAGGAGTCTCGAGCCGCGAGCACTTGATAATCTGCACTCTTGGACTGCTGCCAGCTCTCGTTGAGTCCTCGAACACGGAAGAGGGGGAAGTCTCAGTCAAAACGTGCGCTTGGGACGACTTGGCGGCGCTGTGGCAGTCCACGGGATCTTCGCCAGCTTGTGATCGAATGGAAGAACTGCTTCGCGTCCAAGGCCGAACTAACGACGTCGATGGTGGTGATAGCCATATGTTGGCAGCCACACTCATGACGGCATTCGTGTCTGCTGTCTGCACGCTGGAGCTGGAGGACGATGGTAGCATTGGTGACTTCGACGGCGTGGGACTCAGCTTGGAGGTTCTCGTGGCGAGTTTGCCGCAGCCAGTTGGTGCTCGAAAGAATGGAGAAGAAGCTAGGGACGGAGAAGAAGACGACGAGCGTGGCGAGTGGGTGCTTGTGCTGCTAGAAGAACTACTGCGGGAGATTCAGCGAAGCGCGGAGGCGACGACGAGGGCGTGTCGACCTGTGCCGGCGCTAGAAGCGGCGTTGGCGCGATTACTTCGAAGCCCCAGGAGCGAGGAGCAGTGGCGAGCGGCCGTGCGTGTGCTCAATTGCGTGACAGAAATGGCCAAGCCAGCGAAAGCGTTCAAGTCTCTGCCGTCGTCAAAACCTGCCTCGCCCGCCGGCAGGAGGAGCTTGCCTGGAGGGATGATCGAGTCTTCGGTGCCGCTGGAACGAATCAAAGAGGCGGGAGATGTCAGAGCGACGAGCAGTCCCAAGAATTCCCCCCGAACGCTGGCCGCAGCGGAGACTCCTACCTTGAAAAAGAGCCCGTCGACCAGAACGCTGCTGCAGTTCATGACTGCACGCTCCCGAAGCAGCAGCAGCATCAGTAAAAGCACTCGGAACGAAGGAAATAACTACAACAACCACAATGACCCGTCGTGGCTGCACGAGCGATCCTCAATCAAGGACCAGCACTCATCCGAGTGCAGCGAAGATCACGAGCACCACATGCCACCTGACAACGCTCAGCCCACACCCGAAGGTCGGACATGATCCCTCCCTCTACCATACACCAAGACGATAAGAGAAGCGTCAATGAGCTCACAAGGCCAGCCAACGAGTGAGTTAGCTAGGATTCAACGAACAGAACGGGAATTGCAGGCGCAAGTCAGAAGCTCACCGTCCGTTTCGTGGCATATCAAGCGATTGACGCAGGGGGCAAATCGTTGCGTCGAGAACACTCAACTGATTGCTGTTGGCGACAATTCAAGGCGTGCGAGTGTCCGTTGACAACCCACGCGGTCGCAAACCAGCAGCATTCTTGGTTTCCAGCTCTGCGAGCACCTGAACCTCCCTGATTCCCAGTGAGCAAGTACGATGGTTTCAAAGTGAAGACATGCATGCAAATGAAATGAATTATCCAAACCTTTTCTAGCCCAGCCTTGCCCCCGCCCCATTTTCAAAGACAGGTCAGCCAACTGAGCGGACGGCGCTTTCCTCATCTTCGATCTTCTCGATCCACCCGTCAATCCTTCATATCTCGTCCAGCTCCATCTCTCCAACTTCCGTTTCGTTTACGCCCACAGCTCCTGAATGTAGCGGTGGCTGTCCTGCAGCCCCTTCAGCGTAGCTGTCGCTTCATCCGCAGACTGACTGCCGAACTCCTCAATGACCTCACGCAGCACCTTGTTCACGTCGTTGCCCATGGTCGTGGCACCGCACACGTAGATGTGCGCATCGTGATCGCGGATGAGCTCCCACGTGGCCTCGCCGTTCTTAGCCAGAAGGTGCTGCACGTACACCTTCTTCTCCTGCTCGCGCGAGAACGCAAGGTTCATCTCCGAGAGGACACCGTTCTCCTGAAACGTCTCCAGCTCGTCTTTGTAGATGAAGTCTTCATCACGCTTACGGCAACCAAAGTACAGAATGGACTTGCCCACGTCTACGCCGCTCTCTTTCTGTTTGGCACGTTCCTGCAGGAAAGCACGCATGGGTGCAATGCCCGTACCCGGGCCGATGAGGATGATAGGCGTGAGTGCGTTCTTGGGCAGACGGAAGGTCGACGCGCGCACGAAGATGCGCGCTGCGGGCCATTCGCGCGGCGTCTTGACGCCCTGCTCACCTGGGCGGCTGTCGCGTTTCTTCTTGTCGTCGGTGTGGGTATCGAGGGGCTGTAGATTTCCCAGGTAGTTGGAGCACACTCCGCGAAACACGCGGTTGTCGCTCTTCTTGTTCTCAATGAGACTCACGGTAGCGTGGACACGCTGCGGATTCACCAGGCTTGAGGAGGAGATAGTGTAGTACCGTGGCGCTAAGAATGGCACAATCTGGAGCAATGCTTTCAGGGGCAACTGTACCGAGCGAAAGTGCTCCAGCACATCCACAAACGATCGCTCGTCGTCCAGCACCCACGTCTGGTACTGCTCCTTGCCTTCTTTTGACGCCAAGCGCTGCAGCTCGGCAGATTCCGCCGGATCCGAAGCAAAGAACGCGAGCTGTTTGAGCGGACCCTTACGAGGCGCACCGTTAATTCCCAGGTAACTCGTGAGCACCTGATCAATGGTGCATGGCGACGGGAAGGGCAGCTCGCCCGATGAGTCCTCATCCACTGGCTTGATAGCCACCCACTGCTCCAAATCGTAGCCCAGACGCGAGGCCAATCGGTCCACCACGGAGCGCTCGTTATCTGGCAGCACGGCCAGGTTGTCGGCCGTCTGGTACGTCACTCCCGTGTCGCGCAGGTCGAACTCCACGTGCACCGTGGAGCCGTTCTCAGTGGACAGTCGCACTTCGCGGTTGACCACCACCTTGGCGCTCTTGGCTGTGAAGAAGTGCTTGGTAGAAGCCTTACGCGCGTCCTTGACGCTGCTCGAGACCGCCAGCTCTTTTGCTTCCGACACACGGATCTCCTCGCATTCGTACTCGTAGTCTGGTGCCGACAGCACCTCGCCCTCGCCCTGCTTCGTTGGGCCACTATCACTCTTAGCAGCTTCAGCATCGGCGGCGCCAGCAACGAACTGCCCACGCAGATCCTTCCACAGTCCTTCCACCCAATCGTCAAAATCCTCGTCCAGCGACGCGTCGTCGTCGCCTTCACCATACCGATACACGCGGTGCGCGCCGTGCTTCTCCATGAGCTTGTCCACCGAGCGACCCACAGCGTTGTAGTGCTCGTACTGGAGGTTGCCCAGTCCGAACACCGTGTAGCCCACGCCTTCCAGCGCGTTCTCGCCCAACATGCCGTCCTCGTCCTTCAGAAAGCGCAGAAACTCGACGGCGTTGTCCGTCGGGTCGCCCTCTCCATACGTGGCCATCACCAGCACCACGCACTGCTCCGCTGGCAGCTTCACCGCCGCGTCATAGTCCTCCAGATCCAGTGCGTGCGCGTGGAAACCTGCTTTCCGACCGCCTTTCTTCAGGACTTCAGCGAACCCTTCGGCCGTGCCCGTCTGCGACCCGAATAGGATGGCCACACGACCGCCGGGGTAGTTGGGGTCGTCGTCCATGCTGAGCTTGCGGTTTCTGGTGGCCGCGGTGCTAGTGCCGCCCGCCGCCTGCTTGAACATCTTCATCTGCTCGCCGATGCGCAGCATCTCGTCCGCCAGCTTGTCCTCCTTCTTCTTAGGCTCGCGGAAGAACAGCACGGCGCTGGCCAGCACGGCCAGCAGCGAGCCCACGACCACGTACGAGTCCATGCAGCCTCCAACCTCGTGCTTCAGCCAGGCGAGGGAAGCGAGCGGTCTGATCCGGAAATGGACGGAGGGAACGCGCGGGCGGTTGCGGGCGGCTAAATTCGTAATTGCGGGAAGTTGGAAATGGCTACCGCCTAAAAGAAAGTTTTGACCAATGAAACAGATTTATGGAAGAGAGTTTTAGCCAATGAAAGACGAAGTGACCCAAAAGTGCCTTCTAATTCGCCGAAGTGACGCAGAAAACGACGCGAACAGATTTTGGACCGTGGGTGTGTTGGCTTACCGGTACACACCAGTTTACATGGAGCGTGTGATGCTGCAACGCCATTGACAAGTGTGGTGACAGCGGGCTTGGCTTTTTATAGGCTCGGCCGTGCTATCACTGCTGGTCATGTATGGATACGTAGTAAACATGATTGGGGCAGATTCTGCACCGCAGACTGTTGACAGAACGTGCCCTGATTCCCTTGGAAAGTGGCGCCGACCTTCAGATTTAGGTCCGGTGGCAGGAGACTTGTTTACCACTCCACATGCTTTCCGGACGTGGCTGGTGTGGACCACATCGAACCATCGATTTGCCCAACCGCCGGCTTTCCAACAGCTCCGAAGCGTCAAGCTATCCGCTCTTTCGACCTTTGGCTGCATGGAGCGTGCACACGTGCTCATTCGCCTGCGCGACGGCGAGCAGAATGGCGCTGTGAGCGGCATCTGCCGCACGGGCCCCACCACCGTGCGGCTGGAGCACAGCGAGATGTCTCCGGGCGTGGCCAGCATCACCTTCGAGCAGGTCTTTGACGCCGACGACTCGAATGCGCGGGTGTTTCAGCAGAGTCTCGCGTCCGCTGTGGACTCCATTCTGGACGGACGTGCTGTCACACTGGTCGTCACAGGTGCACCGAACTCGGGCAAGTCGTTCTCATGTCATGGTGACCAGCAGAAGCAAAGCAATCGGCGAGGAGACCCTGGACTCATCACGCTGGCGATCCGCCGCGTGTTCAGCGAGATGGAGACGCGACACGACGCCCGATGGAGTTGCAATGTGTTGCTGAGCTGCTGGGGCGTCAACGATAATGATACAGACGGACATGAGGCGTTGATCGACCTTTTAGCTGTCCCCGCAGTGGCTGAGAAGCCGCAAGACGACAAGGAGAACATGCTGGTGGGACGTTCCGTGGTGGTTTCGACACCCGCCGAGGCGATTCACTTATACTCGCAGGCGCTAAAGCGCGTGCGCAACGCTGAACGACAGGATTTTGCGTTCGCGTTGCATGCAGAGACGCTGGCGCCCGACGGAGAAGCACGATGCGGCCGGCTCGTTATCGTGGATATCCATGGCGGCTCCATCATCGAGCCTCGTGGAGAGTCCGTAGTAAATTCAGAGCTGGGTGGATGCAATCAGCAGCAACACCAGTATTTCTCCGACACGCAATTCCCGGTGAACAAGCCACTGAGCGCTGGCTTCGGTCAGTTCTTGGGCAATTCCAGCGCAACGTACCTGCTCGTGGCCATCCAGAAGTCTGCGCCGTTCCAACAGCAAGTGCGTGTTGCCATTGATAGTGCACAAATGTTGCTTCACCTACTCACGTATTTATTGTTTGCTCTGCTTATTTCTGCGATGTCATCAGGCCATCCAGTCGCTGCTGTACGCCTGCAAGGCCAAAGAGATCAAGGGCTCCAGTAAAATCCACTATTTATCGTCCTTCGTCGACAGATGCAGTGCGCAGCAGTCGCGGGAGCACATGCGCCAGCACCCACTGGAGACTGGGAACCAGGCGGCGGACACTAGCGTGACCTATAGCGCCTCTGCGGCGAAAAGCACTCCCTTCTCGACAGTCGGCGGTCTTCTCTCCGCCCATCGAAGCCTATTTCCACCTTCGCCACCACTGTAAGTCTCCGTAACTCGCTCTTGCTTTGCTTTTCCCGAGCTGATAGCAATCTGGCATCCGATCTTGTGCCGTTATGTATACAGCTCTGCGACGTCCAGTGATTCTACGTGCGAGTTATCGACTTTAGCACCACTCTCGCATGGCGGAGAGCACCATGAGGTGTCGCGAGCGACAGATTTAGGCACAAGTGAAGATCTGCAGAAACAGTCGGTCGTGTCGAGACGTGTACGAAGGGCGTACGAGCTTGCCAAAGCCTCCACTGCCTCATCGAGTGGGTCTGCTGTCGTCGGTGCTGCCGACCACAGTCGGTTCGAAGAGGAAGCTTCGCATGCCGCGGCCGATGCGCTGCTGAAGTCTGTACCACGCGACGACCTCCGCATGATGACTCTACAAACCAAACTGGAGCGGATCCGCGCGTCGCAGTTAGAACTGGAACGTGCTCTGGCTCGCGAAAGCTCCATCAAGGACAAGTGCGTGGACCGCATCTCGCGACTGAGTCAGACCATGAGTTGCCAGGTCGTGGAGCACGAGCGGCAGCTGCAGGAGGCTCTAGCGGCCAAACACACGGCTGAGACGCAGCTGCAGCAGACCAACAGTAAGTTCACGGATGTTGGGCGTGAAGTTGCGCGTCTGCAGGAGCAAGTCGAAGTCATGAAGGAAGAACAACGAAGAGGGCTTTGTGACGATGAAGGCTTGGAGAAGGACCCTTCGGTTGTTGCTGGATTGGAGAGCAGCAAGAGCGAACGGATGATGCTGCACACTCTGTCGTCGCGGCTTGAAGAAGCCATGGCGGAGGCGCAAGAAGTGGTGAAGTTCAAGGACGGCGTCATCAAAGCGCTGGAGGAGAGGCTGCAGCTTGCGAGCAAGCGCGGCGCCGAAGCTGTGGCGCTGCTTGAGCAGGAGCAAGTGCGGTTCGAAGCCGACAAGACCGCACTTCTCGACCAGCTCCAGCAAAGCAAGGATCGTGAAGCCCGGAAGAATGAGGAGGCCACGAAGGCGCAGACAGAGAGTCTGCTTATGCAGCAGCAGAAAGCCGAGCTCACTGTTAAGGTAGCGCAGCTCACGCTCGAGTTGGAGACGGCCCGGTCACACTGGGCTCAAGAAGCTCGGGAGCACGAGAATCGGGTGGAGCACCAGAGTGCGGCGCGGATGGCGAGAGCTGAGCAACAACATAGTCAAGCCACAGCCGAATGGCAGCAGCAGATGGCGCAACTCAACCGTGAGTTGGATATGAAGGTAGTGAGGCAGCGTGTTGCGACACAAGCAGCCTGCAAGGCTGGCGAGCTGCAACGTGTCCAACTGGAGCACGATTTGCACCGCACGAAACTGAAACTGGCCAAGCAAAAGCTGAAGCTGGAGAAGAAAATGCGTGTGCTGGTGGCGAGTGCGCATAAGCAGCAGCAGGAGCCCGTGGCGGCACTGCAGGATGAACTCGAAGACCTCTCTGTGCGTCTGGAGACCGTGCAGCAACGCGAGCGGGAGGCGGTGGCTCGAGCCAGACGAGGCGAAGAAGACGTCGAGCTATTGAAAGCACAGATGCAGCAGCTTGAGTCAGTCAACATCGAGCTGAAGGACGAGGTTGCCGCTTTAGTACGTCGCTGGGAGGCGCTCGAGGCCGACAAACGTGTCCTGGAAGACCAACTCAAGCACCGTGAACAACAGACGGAGCAGGCGTTGGCCCAGCAGTTGGTGGCGACGGAAGCACGAGTCCATGCGGAGCGAGACCGCCAGACACGGAGGCTAATGGAGCAGCACAGCGCGGAGCTGGTTCGTCTGGAAGTCGCGAACTCTCCTGGCCGTGGAGAACTCCAGACCCAAGCTCAGACCACCGCAGAGCTCCAGCACGCGTCACCGCAGCACTCGTCGTCATCAGGATCGTCCCGAGACTCTTCGTCTGTTGCCGACAGCTCGTCATCTTCCGGCAGCCACCGTCAGCAGAGCATCGATGAGCTGGATGCGCTCATCGACTCGAAAGAGCGTCGCTTCAAGCGTGCCAAGGAGCGGAAAGACCGCAGCTCGTCGTCTTCCTCGTCCACCAGAGCTTCCTCGTCATTGAAGAAGGCACTCGCACGTAAAGAGGAGCAAATTGCGGAACTTTCGACGCGGTTGACGCAATTGCTGACCGCGCTGGCGACCGCCAATGAGCAGGAGACACTAGCCAAGCAGCAGACGCAGGAGGCCCAGGCCCAGCGCGAGGACGAGCTCGCGCGATACGAACAGCTACTGCGACAGCTCAATCACGTCAAGCAGGAGAACTGGAGTCTCAGCCTGGCCCTCCACGTCACGGAGACCACGAAACAGCAACATCAGCAGCAGCGCACAGGTCCACGACCTAGTCCAATCTACTAGCAAGCCATCAGAAGGCAAGAAACGACGACAATCAATCACGCTGGAGTTAAAAGCTGGACCTCGATGGGCTGCTTGGATCTGTTAACGACAGGCGACACGTTAGTTTAGTCCGTGTCCTCTTCATTGGAGGCGCGGATCTGCTCGGGAGTCTTGCCGCAGAGCTGCTTGTGTAGTCGCCACGCCGCCTTCTGGCACTCGCGCGAGCAATAGAGCACATCTTGGCATCGCGCACATCGGAAGAGCTTGTCGTTGGGCGCGTAGCATTGGTCGCAGGTCTTGCCCTTGGCTTGTTGGAACCAGAAGAGCGCGTCCTCTTCACTCGGGTATGTGATTCCTGCCTCGTCCTCCTCCTCGCGGCAAAACGCACTGAAGCGAGGCGCGTAGAACTCCCACTTCTCCGTGTGGTGCATGAGGTTCTGCCCAACGCAACCGAACTTGTCCATAAGCGCGTCTAGCTGCCGGGTCTTCTCTTCCTGGAACTCGGCGCTCGTGTTTGCTGTGTTGGAGGGGACGAATTCCACAGCGAATTGCGCCACCGACTTGTACTTAGCGTCCTCCGCAATGGGCGCGAACTGCTGTGAGATGGCGAAGTCGCTGAGGCCACGCAGTCGCTCGTCTTCATCAGTCATGGGCAGCGCCAGGAAGTCCGCGTCCCCGAATAAGAAGCAGAACATGGTTGCGTGATCCGCCGCTTCACTCTTTGAATGCTCCACTAAGCGCTGGAAGATCTCGAATTGAGAGCTGGCGCTACGCTGTTCACTCGGAGGCGCCACATACACGAAGACCAGATCCGCCTCTAGCGCGTCGGCGACCACGTCGTAGCCCATGAGAACACAGGAGACCTCCAATCGCTGCTCGAACTCCGGGAAGCCGTTGGATTCCAGAAACACCTTGGTTTGCGAGCGTGTCGAGGCCAGTGAAGCGGCCGTGGCGTTATAGGTCTCCAGCCATACAGCGTGCAAGTACAACAGACGACAGCCAATGCCCGTCATGCGATGCTCCGCCCGCTGGAACTCCACGTCCTTCCTGGAACATCAGCAGGATTTGGTTCGACGATATTAGGAGAGGCGGAAATGCGCATAACGAGGGTGAGAGAGACGCACCAGGCGTAGTCGTAGCGCATGAACACGTTTGCGGCCAGGAGCCGGTCGCGCCAGGGCTGCAGCGCCGACGCAGGCGCCTCGACTGGCTCCGACATCGTGATGGCTGGTTGGGTTTCCCCGAAAGATGCACTTCGTCGAAATTTAACCCACCACTGTTTTGGGTTGACAGTGGAAACGTGACACCCAGAAGTGAGGTGGGTGGCAGCGATGGGTGGAATGGGTGTTTGCCCACTCTTGTCGTTATGTCCGTGACCACCACGTGCATGGCAATCTGGACTGCAACATGAAAGGACATGTAGCATGTGATACGTGGCTGCATGCTCCGGAATCATCGCGAGTCGCCTGGTCTGCCACCGGAGCCACATGCCGCATACTAAGTATACCAGTCCATGGATACGATCCCAAGCATCCAATACCCTTGTCTGAAGGTACACGTGCACGTGAACGCGAGTGTGGGGCGAGTGGTTACATGCATGGCATGTTAGCAGCCGTCTCGCATTAGTATCCCATGTTCGTGGCCGCAAGCTCTGGAATTGTCTCGAGAGCCGCAACGTGCCTGTCACCGGAATCGCGTGCCACATACTACCGTAGAATACCGGTAGTTTACTCGTATACAGTAGTACAGTAAGAAACATTCAGCCTGTCACAGGCACCGCACCTCGGCTTGTGACACTAATCATTCCGTCTTTCACGGTACATTTCCCTTTCTCGATTGTTCCGAATCGGCGTGGCCTCTCATCTCCGCCACTCTCGAACGTCACCGTTGCTTCGAGACAGAGCGATGACCTTTCTGATTACGCCATCACATTACCCTATCCTCCATAGTAGCAGTCGATGTCGCCCCTCCCCCGAACCAACGGCCGCAGACGATTCCATCACGCGCATCAACACGGACAGTTGGGAAGCCACTTCATTACCCAAAAGGCAAGCAACCTAACGAGCAGTCCCAAGACCCAACTCAATGCGAATGCACAGCGGTGGCGGCGGCGTCTGCAGCTACGGCCTCAACAGCCAGGCGGGCTACCTATTCGAGCGCAGCCAGAACGCGTTGCGCCAGCGCAGCTTCGAGCGCGCTCGGGGCGTCATGAGCAACGCCGCGAAGCGGAAGACGCGTGATCGAGACGAGGACAGCGATGGCGACGGAGGGCAGCGGTATCCATGGCGACTGCCCGGCAAGCGTGTGGTGCTGGACGGCTTCAAGCGGATGCGCGTGTCGTCGCCGCCCGAGTCGCCAACCCCCAGTACTACAGAAGATGCGGAGATGACTGATGAAGAAGCCGCGACGCCTCGGACGACATGGCGCACAGATAACAAGGCGCTCGTGCCCGTGACGGCGGATCCGAGGAAGAAGCGGCCGCTTGTCGTCTCGACAGCGGCGGGAGCGGCAACCCCACCATGGAAGACGATGCGTCGCGGGGAGTACTTCCCGACGGAACAACCGGATATGTTGGTGGATGCATCATGCAGAGCGATGGTTGTGTACAAGTCTCTGGCACTTGCGCCGTCCCCTCGCATCGAATTAGTCGAGAGCGACGACGAGCAGCGACCAGAAGGTGACGGTTCGGCGTCCCCGGAAAGCGGGGATGAGCATTTCGTTCGCTTTGAAGAGCTCCCGGACGATGAAGATGAGCCTATGGAGGTGGACTGAAGCGGTTGGTGTCGTGTGAACTCCATGCGGAAGTTAGTTGTGTGCAACGGCCTGGAGCCACAGTGCACGTACAGCGTCAGGTTCCCGAGCTGCATCAGCGCTGCGATAATTTAGTTAGTCAAGGGAAATAAGAGCCGCCGCAGCGCAGTGTATCATGTGTAGCTCCCATTCCAATATCCAAATGCTCCATCACGGAGTTCATGATTTCCACATGACTACATTGTGTTCCAGATTGAAGAGTGGCACGTTTAAGTGGGTCCGCTCTAGAACTACCGGTACGATCGGTATGGTACCGAACTTTAATTGATAAAGTGTGAAATAGCGTCAGCGAAATAGCGACGATCTCGCGAAGATACGAACAAGCAGCTCGCCATCATGACGACGCGCTTGTTGCTGCGCTCATTGGCTTCGTCCAGGACGACAGCAGCCTTGGCCGTCGCTGGCGGCAGCACCGCTCTCTTTTCCGCAGCGTCCTACCGCCGTAGCGCCCAAATGGAAGGTGCTGCGGCCGACGCGACGTTCGAAAAGCCGTCGTTCACGGAGCGAACTGTAGGCAATTACGAGAACCGACTGCGCAAGTTCAGCTCGCCCGAGCGCGTGTTCGAGTACTTCTCGAGCGTGGAGATCGACAAGCAGTTCTTCATGACGCGCGACGACCTGGCGCGTGCCGTCACGCCGTACACGTACCGTCACGGCGCGCCGCTGGCTTCCAAGAACCCCAAGTTCAACGCCAAGGCCAGCGTGCAGAAGAACCCCAAGGACGTGGCCGAGGAGTATCTGCGACTAGTGCGGAAGGTGCTGCTCGACACTCCCCACGTCACGCCTGGCGACGTCGCGGCGCTTCTCCAGTTTCGCGATGGCCACCGCGTGGACTTTGAGGTACAGTATTGCCACAGTTAAAGCTGCTTGACCGTGAAGGATGTTTGTTTAACCTGCCGTTTGTTGCCGTGTATTTGGTCCAGACGCACGTGAAGACGCTGCGCGCGCTGCAGATCACGAACGCTGAGTTCGACCAGTTCATTGTGGTACGTTTTAGCACGACCTCCGCTCTAATGTGGAAGCGTAACAAGAGTTAAGTGGGCATCTTTTTTTGAAACGCGTGGCTTTCATTCGGATATTGTTGGGTAATGGTTAGATGCACGGCGGACCGCAGCGTAAGAAGACTTTCTTCGACCTCGTGGATGCGGACGGCGACGGCCTCATCTCGTACCCAGAGTACATGTTCTTCAACACGCTTCTCACTAGTGAGTGCCCCCATTTGAGTCGGAAGCCGCGGTGGTTGAAGGCGACAGCTGCAGTTTGTTTCGGATATGATGGCGTGGAAGCCATACTGAAGCTGTGTATGGTTTGCTATGGCAGTCCCGCAGCGCCAGTTCGAGCTGGCGTTCAAGATGTTCGACTCGGACGGCAATGGCAAGCTGGACCACCGCGAGTTCAAGCAGGTATACTATACTGTATACCGCAGCCGGTAGTGTTCGGACTCGACTGATCGGTGACGTGCTGTGCAGATCATGGACTTGATGCGTTTGCGTACACCCGCTGGACGTCAAGACCGGTCGTTGCAGGACGATGACGCGCCCATCTTCAAGCACTTGTTTGGCGAGCTTGCCACCGAAACGTTGTCCTACGAGGCCTTCTGCGCCTTCCGCCGCGACTTGAAGCAGGAGATCATGCGCATTCAGATATCCTTTCCCCTGTATCTTGACCCTGCAGTGCTATCGGCTCTCCATTCCAGCCTCTGGATGACTTGAAGGTTCCCTTAACACCACCGGATCCCCGTTTTACTTCGAGCAGTATGACATTAATGGCGACAATACGCTCTCACCGCGCGAGTTCGGGATGTTCCTGGTGTCGCACGTCGATCAGGTTTGCGAGGCGAATCTCTCAATCATTCCCTCCCTGTTTTATTCTGTGTGTCCTCATGTTTCCTCCCTCTTCCTTCATTGTTTAGTTAAAAATCGACGCCTGGGTCAAGCGTGTCGAGGGGCTGCGCAGTCTGGAGGTTCGTAGGCGATTTCTAGCCCTGGTAAACGGTACTGATGCTGCTGGATGTGCGAGCCCTCATCTATTATCTTGCGGTGGATGTGTGGCTTGTTCGTTATGCAGGGTCAGATAACTGAGCAGGAATTCATGGACTTTACCGTCTTCCTCGAGCATCTGGACGAGCTGAAAGTGGCCATCGACCTCATCATGCAAAGCCACGGCCTCAACAAAGGTGCGCTTCGCCTTCTCTTTCGTTGCCTGCACCCATTTGCCCGCTCTCTCTTCCTTTCCTGGGAGTTTCTGACGATATTTGCCTGCTCTTTGCGTTGCCAGAGCAATTCCAGCGCGCCACGAAGGCTGCGCTGCATGGCACCAAAGACACCAACCCAGTCACCCCCTTGCAAATCGACATTCTGTTCGCGCTCTTTGACCTGGACGGTATTGAGGAAATGCACTTCTACCATCCAATACTGGTGGGCCACTACTGAGGCGAACTCTTTGATATTTGACGACAGGTGACGGCCACTTGTCCCCCAAGGAGTTCATCGAGGTCATGCAGAAGCGCAAGGATGGTGGATTCAACGAGGTAGTGTTACGTTGGTATACTTGTGCTCCTGCTGGCTTGGCGACTGACTCGTTTTGGACGGATTTTGTGTTGTCTCGTAGCCTCGTGATACTGGGGCCTTCGAGCTCCTTCATCGCGTGAAGAAATGCATCAAAAACAGTCTCTGATCACGGCACACTGCGTTCGTCCTTGCAAGTTGGTCTTCTGAAGAAAATCGATGCGTGACGCGCCTCTAACACAAAGTCTTCGTTTGAGTCTTCTTGGTTGCTTTGGCTTTCATGTTGGAGCGCCAGTATATGGTCCGAACAAGACCTGAGCGTTTGCCGTGGCGGTGTCTTCCTCCTGGCGCTTGCTCTTGTCCTTCCTGTCGCTGGCGGAGGAGGACGAGGGCGTCCACTTCAAGAGCTTGTTCTTGAATTGTGAGAGGCCGGACGAGGCACTCTCTTTCGTGACGAACCATTTCAAATGGGACTCGAATTTCTGCAACAGCTTCTTGGACGTGCAGAGCTTGCTCTGACAGACATACGGCGGCAAATCCAGGTCGAAGTTGCTGAGGTTCACGAAGAAGCCGTTGCAGTTGATGCGAAGGCGAACGTTCCCGATCCGGACGTACTTGAAGTAGAACAGCTCACAGTCGTCGGTCGCAGTGTCTCCGTCCTCAGCAAGATAGTTTTTGTCGGAATTGATGGCAGTTCGAGGAGAGTTTGGTCCATTGGCAGCTTCAGCTCCACTGGGTTCGGCAAGCATGCTGTTGGATGAGCCAGCTGAATTGACTTTTAGGAGATGTAACGGTCTCAGTGAGGACTGGAGTGGCTGCGTCGAAGCCGTCGGTGGCGTGCGAGCCTTTGTGAAGGGAGAACCAGGGCTTTTCGGACCGGATGTGGCGTTACCGCCAGCTCCGGAAGTCGAGCCCATAGTCGTAGATGCCTTCCGACCAAAGAGTATTTGCTGGGAGCTCACGTCGTGGCTCTCCCCTGGAGCGATTTGCTCGAAGAAGAACTTGTAAACCAGATCGTAAAAGTCAGCCGCTAGCTGGATGACGATCATGTTGGAGATTTCCGGGAAGATGGAGACCTCGAGCACATCCAGAACCCGCAATTTCTGGCCGAGCACTCGAACGATCGGCCCACTTTCAGCACGGAACATCAGCATGCCCTTCTGGTTGCCGAGGTGGATTTTGGAGCTGCTTTGATATCGATTGTCGACCAGAAGCTTCGCCTTCAGGACTGCCATCGCGTCTTCAAACGCAACGGAGGAAGGGCCCGGATGCAGATTGTTCACTTCAAGCCACTGAAGGTTCAATGTGAGTTTCGTCTCATAGTTCGAAAAGTAGGTGTGGCATCCTGTTACCCCTTGGACGCGAATCTCCACGAATTCGTGATCGGTGCCCGTGATTTCTGGGCTCAGTCGCAGACGCAGTTGCAACCCCACCACTTTGAACGAAATGGCCTTCAGTGCAGTCGTAGCCATGTTGGCACGGGATGACGTCCCCCGCGTTCGGACTTCTCGATTTCGCAGCTCCTCCTCAAGAAGAACGTGCAATTTCTTCGTGGACTGCACGGGGACATTTGCAGTCGGAGATGGTGGCACGAACATCATTATCTCGCCTCCGTCTTGCTGAGGGGCTGCTTCGGTCGGATTCGCTCGTGGCGTGTACGCGGCACGCCTGCTTCGTTTCACTGCAGTCGGCGGCGCTAGCAGCACATGGCGGATCACATTTAGCAGCTGGTAGAACTGGTGTCGATCAGTAGCAAGCTGCAAAAACGACAGATCCACCTGGGTGCTTGTGGATCCGGTGGCAAGCGTGTGTACATATGTGGCAGTGAGACTGCACTCTTCCACGATTTTCTTCAATAGGGTCGACCTGGGAACCGAAGGCAAAGTGCCCCTGGAAGACTCTGCCGAAGAGATACTTTCTGGAGTCTGAGAATACCACAGCACGCCAGCAGATATATCCACGTCGATCGGGGCCACGTGAGAGGTGACACTGTCAAATTTCAGGTGTGCGATATTGCTGATCTCACAGGCGTCAAGGCCGATCTCGAAATGGATATGCTTCGAAGCAACCAACACGTTGCTTCGCGTGCCTTCCTCACGCACGTTAATCTGCGCATCATGCACATCGAGAGTGTAGGTCTTCACAGCAATGGCTTTAGACGACTCGTCTTCGCAAGTATCTTCACCAAGGCCGCCTGAAGTGCATTTGGCACCCCCATCGAGATTGGGCGGCGTTGATTCCCGGTCAGTAGTCTGCGCGATTCCCAGTTTCCCTTGCTGTAGGAGGTCCAGCAGCGTGTCCCGAGTACTCCCTCGACGATTGGTATTGCCACGAGAAACTTCGGTGCCCCGCCTGTTGATTTTATTTCTTGATTGATTCGAGGCAAGAGAAGGAGAGCGAAAGCTGCTTCTCTTTTCCCGACGAGAAGGCGAAATGGGGGTCGTACTGATCTCACCCTCACCCTCGGATTTATCATCATCGCTGATACCTTGTTGCTCGCTCAGGAGCAGGCGTAGACTATCCAACGTAACTGACACCATGTGGAAGACGCTATCGCGCGTTTGAATCGTCCACAGAAGCTTCATCGAATCGACTTGGATGGGGCACGAGCCGTCATTCAGAAGCAAGTTGTCCATCGAGACGGATCGTCGGTTGAGCCGCGTCAATTTGTGTCGCACACCTTGAGTCCAATTCTTGACCGACCGTGGAGATAAGCTAGGCTTCAACGCAGCATTTGCCGCTGGTGCTGGTTTCGGTGACTGAGGGATCTGCAGTGAAGTAAGCTGGCCCGTCAGCCCCAATTTGCAGACTTTGGTGGGGCCAACGAGACTGAACTCGTAGTCAATTGATATGAAGTTCTCGTGTATCCTCTCGAAGACGGTCGCGCTTGCTGGAGCAAACAACGCGTTGATTTCTTCGTCGAGATCGTCCCAGTTCTCGGTGTCGTCAAGCGAATAGGTACTTCGATAGCTCGTGCCGACTGCTTCCAGGAAAAAATTGGCCGTCTTCTCAAATTCAAAAGGAAGCACGTTGGAATGTGTCACTTCCGAGGTCCCGAACACATCGTCGATACAAGCTTCGTGTAGCAAATAGATGCGCAGTAAATCCAGGTAGATTGTGGCTTCCCAGAGTTGCCACTCCTTTTCTTCCTCAATTTGTTCCGATGCTAGTGACTTCGCTGTTCTGGCCACACCATGTGACAGAAAATCGTTTGCGACGACGAGCATCCCGGTCTCCTGCGGCGTCATGGCATCCCACCACGCAATCTGAATTAATCCGATTGATATATCCCATTGCACACCAACGCACTGCGTCCGCGCGGGATCGTCGGTAGTTTCCGCTTGGATACAACTTCCTGACAGACTTCGCGCAGTCGAATGGTTTACTGGTGGATCGTCATCATCCTCTGTGGTCATGTAGACAAGCCATGGATAGACATAATCCCACTTCAAAGCCACGATCGCCTCCTCGTTGACGGGAACCTCACCCGAATTATCGGACGCCAGGCTGCTTCGCATCGAAATGTCCAAAGATAAGGAATATTCCAGTACACCGATGCTGGTTTTATCCTTCCAGTGGATGACCGAGTTGATGCCAATTGCAGGCAGAAACAGCAGCTGCAATGCATCCTCGGTTTTGTTGTCTGCCGAGTCCACATTCTCAAGCATGGCCCGAAGAGGAGTACACCGAAATCCCAGTGTCTGAAATTGGCGGAGACTGAAGGCAGCCTCGCCGACCACGATCCGCACTTGCTTCTGGCCAACACTTGCTTGAGTATCAGCGGAGGCATTGCCTCCATAGGGGCATATTAGCTCGGACTCCAGACATGCTAGATCAAAGTTCCCAACATATCGGAGAAGGAAACTTGACGGCTGGGTCTCTGTTGTAGCCCCTTCGCTCTCTGATCGCTGTTTCGTGTCGAATGCTTCTTGAACAAAAGGCTCGAGACGCAACAGAGAGTCAATAGACTTTCTCTCCGGCACTAGGTGGATATGCTGCGTTAGCAAGCTCAAGTCAAAGCCCGTGGTGCGAGGCATCTCGGGACTTTGCCACGGATGCCCCAGAAATGTGGTAACCCACTCCACTTCCGTAATAGAAAAGCGAAGTTCCAGGTCTTGAATTGCAGCCACTCTCTTTGCTTGTTTGGCAATGGTGACTGCACTCGCAGATGCGGTGCCTTCCATGGTCACGACTCGTTCCAGAATGTCTGAAAAGGCTCGATCCACCAAGTTTGTTCTGCCCATGCTGTCGGCAAGTCGAACTAATGCGTCAGTGATTTCATGTGTGCTGCACCGAGTCAGTTTGATGCTAAAATCGCTTAGAATAAGACTGGCCACATTTTCGTTCCCGCTGCCATCGTCAAGCTCGACCGTGAGTGTCGTGCAGACAAACGCCGTTCTTTGGGCAGAACCCACTTTTGCTGTGTCAGTCTTCGCTGGTGGTGCACTAACGAGCTCGTCGAGCCGTTGGAAGAGCAGCAGCACGCGGTTTTCGGGGTGAAGCCGTATATGCAGCGTACTCGCCCCAATATCGATTTGAACTGGGACCTTCGTGAGGTACCGCTGTCGTCCAAGACTGCTTCGCTTCTGGAATGATGCCCCAGTCACGTCGATGACCGACCCAACATCTCCCCAGAGAAGGTTAGCACTTGTGCAGTTGAATGCGGTCGAGATAGAAAGGTGCGTTGCTTTATGCTTCACTCTGGCATCCGTCAGGCTGAACGTAGCGGAAGAACACACATTCGGAATGTCGCTCACGTTCACCACTGTTTTCTTTGACCAAACGTTTACTCCCAAAATTTTCACCACCGTTTGCCCATTTGAACCGTTTTCATCTTCGGATACTCGAGAGATTTTCGAAGATGACAGCATTTGCTCTAACTGATCAGCGATACTCTTGATAGCGGTCCATTCCACGAGGAAGTCATTGTGCTGTCGATAGTCCCATTCCACTCTTGTGTCGATAATGCTGATCTTCATCGCTACCTCGGTGGTCTCCTTGGCTACACTTTCTTCCCGCTCGAGCGTCACGTCACATAGACATATTGCCGGGCGTCGATCGGTGACTGCCCTACTCTCCCGCAATAGACCGTTTATGGAAACATAGTCACACCTGAGAGATTCCTGATTCACCTTTGTGAGCTGGGCGGGATCTAGCGTACTCGTCATTGTCATTGTTGCGCCCCAGAATGTTGCTGTGTGCGCTTGCATTTCACTGGGAGCCACATTCACGTCCACTTGCCGAACCGTTATGAAGCGCTTAGTACATGGCAAGCCGCTGTCATTCCGGATTGGCGACAGGGATGTTTGGATCGACGTTGCAAGTCCACGAGCTTCAAAGTCCGGCGTCGAGTTGACTCCCATAACCAATGTCCACGAAGAAATCTCGATCACCAAATCCCAGCTAATATGACTCGACTGTTTCAGTGCATTCTTGCCCCCCTCGGGCCCTCCTGATCTACTCCCCAGAGGGGCGTGCACCATCGCTCTAGCTTCAACTTGAGATTTCTGCACTCGTTCTTGCACTGCAAACAGGGAGCGGCAGATTCGTTCAGAGTGACGATTCATGGAGCAGTCAATGTTTCTCAGCATGCACCTGGCAATTCCATGATCACCGTCGGATTGTATGGCGTGCATTTCAAAGCAAGAGACCGCCAGCATCTTCGTACTGGAATCACCCAGGGTCTTCACGTGCATGTTCTCGACCACCGCTTCAACATGCACTTTCATGTCGTCGTCAATGCGGTTGTTGTCACTGCCATGTTCCAAGAGTTCGCTGTTCGAGGGAGAACCATCTGAAATGGCACGCTGCCTTGTAATGATGAACTTGTGAACTTCAGCGCAAAACTGAAGCGGAACGGACCCAATTTCCTCGACGTCGTTCACAACAATTAAACGGAAGTGGAAATCCACGATTTCTAGCCCGAGCAGCACTTTCGGGGAAGCATCTAATACGCCAGAGGCGGAAGGCATTGGGAAACCAGGCAGTTCCCCGTTACGTTGAACTCCATCTTGATCAATCGACGACAAACCACCCAATTCTGTCTGGAGTAGCACATTCTTGCTCTCGAGCAAGGTCTCCAGGAAAGCTGTAGACACTTGAAATGCAGCCGTCTGATCCTTACATCCGAGCAGCTTGCATCCACGAAAACCTTGGTTCGTCAAGTCGAGATTCAGCACCGCACTCAGTTTCGGAACATCAATGTGAATCCCATCGTCACTGAAGTCCTCCTGCCCGCCTCCAAGGGAATCATTCAACCCATCCGACGAACGTATCACCTGCGTATAACTCCGCATGACGACCGACTTTGTTTGCACTTTCAAGTGCAGCATATTCTGCTTCACGAAAATATCCGTGATCCCAGTGTACAAGTCATTGCACCGGAGCTCGGCGGTGACCCCCAAGCAATTAACCCCGAGTCGAATGGCCCCAACCTTCAGATCAACGAAGCGCATGAAACTGATTGGATTCGTCTTGGCTGCATTAGCATAGCATTGGCGCACAGATCATGATAAGCTGTTAGAAGCATAAAGCCGTTATTGCCTAGCAAAATAACGACCAACTTCTTGCAGACGCAAGCAAAGAGTGGGTACTAATAGCCTTCCAAGGTGTGAAGAAAAGAAATGCCAACTTCAAATACTCACGTTGCATCGGTGGTTTGACCGCTGACAGCGGCGTCGTCCTCTCTGGGAAGAAGAGCGCGCGGAGCTGGGCTTCATCGATACGAGCCACATCCCCGTGCACCTCATCGACCTCAAGAATGCAGATCTTCACGAGCCCAAAGGACTCGAAGAACTCGCGCACATGGGTTCGGATTGCCACACTAGTAAATCCAATCCGCCAGCTCGTGGCGCCAGTGCTACTCAGCTCCACATTGAGGAATCGCAGCGGGTGTAACGAGACACTCTTCACGCGAACATCGATAGGTGCGCCACGGGACTTGGCCAGCTGGTACGAAATCGCTTTGGAGAGCACCAACCCGATCAGGCGGGAGCGATACAGGAACGCCCAGCCGAGTATGACGGCTAGCGCTATCCACTTGCGATGCCAACCGACAGTTGTGTCCTCCATGATTGATCGTTGTTTACGCTGGGTTCTTTCTGGATTGAGCTGCAACGATGTCACCTCACGGATGCAGAGAGGCGACGACGACCGGTTACGGCCAGGTGCAAGAATGCAGAACGTGAGGCCTCAAAGCTGTAGATACGGAAGCACGACGCCGATTCGTGCTTTATCTTCGCTTTCCTTCCGCGCGCGCGTGAAATCCTGAAACTGCAACCTTTCACTCTTCCGGCAGGAATGAATGTCACCGTGTGGCGTTCAATCTAACATGAGTGAAAGGTCGGCATTGCCCACCCCGCCGCATTGGGAGGCTCCTCAGTTCCCCCGGAAGATGGAGAAGGAAGCAGCAGGGTCGTATTTCAAGATGGAGGGGGAAATGGCCGCCAGCATCAAGCGCGGGACGTCGCCGAAGTTGCTGCGAACGATGGTGGGGGTTCTGACGGCGTTGAGCATCGTCATCCTCACGTATTCGCACATGATCTACCTCCCATCCATCCCTGACGGGCGTGAGAACCGCCAGTTCTTGCGAGCGCGACGTTTCGACCCTGCGGCGACAGATCTGAGTCTGCGTGAGTTCTACAAGGTGCGCGCGAAGGTGCTCAGCAAAGAGCAGCAGCAAGTGGTGGACATGACACTCCACGCTTGGCAAGGGTACCGCGAGTTCGCCCGCTGGAGCGACTACCTGGACGTACAGAGCATGGCTGGTGGCACAGTGTACAGCCACGACATGGCACTCACCACCGTGGACTCGCTGGACACGCTCTTCATCATGGGGCTGCACGACGAATTTGACGAGGCCAGTGCGTGGGTGAAGGCGAACCTGGGCCCTCTCATGTTCCAGAAGGGCGAAGTGAGCTTCTTCGAGATCACGATTCGCTCGCTGGGAGGATTGTTATCGGCGTACTACCTCTCGGGTGAACATCACTTTCTGGATCTCGCCTCCAGCCTCGGGAACGCACTCCAAAATGGGTTCATGTGCGGGAGCTACCGTCGCGTTCCTTGTCGACATATGGAACTAATGGTAGACAAGATCAAAAGTTGTCGATAATACCCGGGGGCTGATGGGTGATGTCTGCCTTGTTGTTGTAGGGCACACGGAGCTATTACGACGACGCCTTACTGTCCGAGGCCAACACATTTCAACTCGAGTTTGAGTACCTGGCACACGCCACGAAGGACGACTCGTTCCTCTTGCCAGTGACTCGCATGAACACTATAGTCAGTAGATCATCGCCTATTGACGTCCACGGTTCGATGTGTTGTATCCTGACCTTATCTTTCATGCTGTGTGGATGTGATAGATGATGGACATGGTCAGGTTGCACTATCCGAATGGTCTGATCCCTGTGATGGTGGACTGGGCCAACCTCGAGTAAGTAGACGCTCTGTGGTTGAATGTGTTGGTAATTCTGACCGACATAAAACTGGACTGACCTTATCTTCGCGCACTACTGTAGAGGTCTACCGGGTTCAGCCATCTCCTTCGGGGCGTTGGGCGACAGCTACTACGAGTATCTTCTCAAGCAATGGCTTCTTACCGGCAAGCAAAACGACCAGCTGAAGGACATGTACATCACAGCTGTGGATGGCATGCGGTCCGAGCTGATCGGCCAGTCGTTTCCGTCGAACTACACGTTTGTCGGAAAGATCACTGGCACAGGAAGATTCGAGCCTGCCATGGAGCACTTGACTTGCTTCGTGCCGGGCATGCTTGCTCTCGGGTATACCCACGGCATGCCAGCATCTCATCTCGAGCTGGCCAAGAGTCTGACAGACACCTGCGTTCAGGTATGCACTATCTCACCTCCGGGGTAGAGAGTCCCCTTCTATCTAATGATTTCGTGTGCAGATGTACCTGAAGTCCGAGTCACACCTCGCTCCTGAAGTCACCCAATTTATCACCGAAGCTGACGATGCGAGCTTCAAGCGCACACATACCGAGCTCTTCGTGTTTTCGGCCGAGGACTTTAACATTCTCCGACCAGAGACAGTGGAGAGTCTGATGATCCTTCACCGCGTCACGGGAGACGAGATCTATCGCGAACACGGCCGCGTCATCATGAATGCGATTGAGAAGCACAGCAAGGTGCGGTATGGAGAAGTCCAGACGTTCTCGCTCATCCATAGCAATCCAGGAGCATTGACGATTTCTGGTGCTTGGCATTCCAAAAGGTTCCAGCGGGAGGGTATCGCAGCACTGAAAACGTTTGGTTGGGTGTCCCAACCACGAAGGACGGCACAATGGAAAGCTTCTTCATTGCAGAAACGCTAAAGTACCTGTATCTGCTCTTCTCGGACGACGACCTGCTGCCGCTTGACCAGATCGTCTTCAACACGGAAGCGCACCCATTTCCCGTCATTTAACAGGCAATGCCTGTAAGAAGAGGGAGCGTTTTGGTGGCATTTGGAAATCTACTAAATCCGGTAATTGCTCAATCCCTTTGATTTTTTCAGGACAACACCACACATGACTGTGAACTTACACAGTTATCGCGATACACGGTTTTCGACCTATGTTTAGAGATTATATGTTATATATTTGAAAGTGGGAATAATATAATACATGTTGCGGCATACAATCTTCTGTGAAATTTGCACACGTGTCATTTTTAGTCCGGAGCTAAAAATCAGTGACTGATTTTTGGGCGGCCTTTTCTGAAGTTTCTGAACTGTTGCGTATTTATGCTTGTCCTAAATTTAGTGCTGGATGTGAAATCACATTTTCTGAGTCTGACTCTGCCTATTACCGAAAACAACTGCCCATACCCACACAAACCCTGCTGCATGTAACAGGCTGTATGGCGCCATGCACATGTATCAACTTCACTTGCCAAGCCTTCAAGCGTCAACTGACTGGCGAGCGTTCATCCGTTGTCCAAGTTGCATGGGTAATTGACTGGCAAAGCCCGCAAATTTTGGTCAGAAAAGGAATCCTACTCTCTTCTCAGACTCAGATTTTAGAGCAAGATAGAAGATGAGCGCATGTTCTTCTTGGCTTTTTTCTCTATGGCGCAAGCGCCGCGTAATTTATTCCGAAGATAAAAAGCGACTGCTGACAGCTTCAGCCAAAAGTAATCTGAGCTTCATCACCCAGCCGAGATATCTCGCGCGACTCTACAGACGCCAGACGATGGGCGCGGCCTTGTGTACATGCGGCCACGCGGAGGACCAGGGGCTCAATGGGCTGGGCTTCGACCGGCTGGCGAGTCTCAAGGCGGGCCGGGTGGCGGCCGTCGTGGGCAAGTACGGCGCCTTCCCGCCCAAGTACCAGCATCTGCAGCACCCGGAGCACAGCTCCTTGCTGCTCAGTCGGGGCGAGACATACGCGCTTTCCGACGACGCGGCGGCGCACGAAGACGGCAGCAATGACGCGCAGCTGCTGGCCGCTCGCCACAGCAACGCACAGGCGTACGCAGACGCCTTCCGCGCCAAGCTGCAGGAGCCGCCGCTGAGTCCGCGTAGTAAGTTCATTCTGCTGAACTCGCGCTTCGGATTAGACAGCAGTCTGGCCAACACGGCAGCCAGCAGTGGCGACTCGGCTACGGAGAGTAACGACGAAGGCGCTGGGGCCAGCACAGCAGCCGCGAGACGACGGAAACTGCGGCAGTCGGCTTGGAACTCCTACTCGTTCCCGGTCGAAGAGGGCGACAGCACGAATGACCCAGAGGATGACGACGAGTCCGTGACCGAGGAGGACTGGAAGCAGCGCGCGAACCCGCTGATTACCATCATCGTGCCGCCGGGACCGTGCGGCCTCGTGCTGCAGGTGGATCGTGCTGACACGGGCGGCCCGGCCGTGGACGGCTTCGTGCGCAAGTACGACGGTCGCAAGAGCACCATCGAGAACAGCGGCCTGGTGAAGAAAGGCAGCGTCTTGTGCGCCATCAACGACATCGACGTGACCCGCATGCCGCTCAAGGAGGTGCTGCGTACGCTCAATCTGTCGTCGCACCTCGAGCGCGCCTTCACGTTCCGCAACGGCTTCCAGCACCGCAACTCCTTGTGAAGACAGACGGCCGGGATGGAGGAGGGCGAGAGAAAGAGAGAGAGGGAGAGAGACGGCCAGGCTGAGGAACGCGAGGCCGTTCGCTGCATGTGCGTGCATTTTTATAAGACTGAGATGAGATGGAGGAATGGAGCTGGGAATTGGGGGCGGGAGAGCGAGGCTTCGAGCAAGGAGTCGAGGGGCTGTGGGCTGCTGTTCCCCGCCTTCCGGCAAGCTGTATGAATAAACTGTCCAAACGGAAGACGCGCATGTGTGCTGGCTAAATGACAGCCAGCTCTTGTGCTTCTTGTTGTGCTCTTGTTGGTTCCTGGATGTCCTAAATCCATGGCCTCCCTCAGTTCTTGTCCTTAACGTCGTCGCCCTCGCTGGATGGCGTCGCCGCCGGAGTCTCCGTGGTCTCCGCGCTGGCGCTCGGCTCGGGAGCCGCCTCGGGCGCCTTGGCCTTGTCCGCTTCATACTGATCTGCGTCCTTCCACGATTCCTCTACAAACTCCGTGTACGTCTTGTTGCCACCGAACGGACGCGGACCCAACACGCGCACGATGTCCGAGTGGTTGATGGTCTCGTTGCGCAGCAGCTCCTCCGCCAGCTCGTGCAGCTGCGTCTGCTTCGCCTGCAGCAGCTGCTTGGTGCGGTCGTAGGCGCCCGTCACGATCTTCTGCACCTCCTCGTCCATCACTTCCGACGTCTTCTCGCTGTAGAGCTTGTCCGGGTACCCGCCCTCCTCCTTGGGGAACGAGAGCTGTCCCACCCGCTCGTTCATGCCGTACAGCTGGACCATCGAGTAGGCGATCTGCGTCACGCGACGCAGATCATCCGAGGCTCCCGTAGTGATCCGTCCGTCGAAGTTCACGTACTCGGAGGCGCGACCGCCCAATGCCATGCACATCATGTCCGTCAGGGCCTCGCGGCTGTGCAACGCCACCTCCTTGGGCAGATACTGCGCGTAGCCCAGCGAGCCCTTGCCACGCGGCACGATAGTCACCTTGAGCAGCGGATCGGCGTGCTCCAAGAACCAGCCGGCCACGGCGTGACCCGCCTCGTGATACGCCACGGTTTTCTTCTCCTCCGGCGACATGATGCGGTTGGTCTCTAGTCCGCCAATCACACGGTCCGTGGCTTGCTCGAAGTCCTTGAACGTGATGCTCTTACCGTTCCGTCGAGCCGCCACGATGGCCGCTTCGTTACAGATGTTCGCGATCTCGGCACCGGCGAAACCTGGGGTCAACGCGGCCATACGACGCGCAAAGTCGTCCACCTTGCCGTCCAACGTAAGGCCCTTCAGATGCACCTTGAAGATCTCGCGACGGCCCTTGATGTCCGGGACGTCCACGGTGATCTGCCGGTCGAATCGACCGGGACGCAGGATGGCCTTGTCTAGAATATCGGCGCGGTTCGTGCCGGCAAGCACCACCACGCCCTCGCTCGAGTTGAAGCCGTCCATCTCGACCAGCAGCTGGTTGAGCGTGTTCTCACGCTCGT